>OMOV01081670.1:0-12438 GCA_900312565.1 Beryx splendens | reverse complement strand
GGGGGGAGATGGAGCGCGCGCATTATGTAGATCACAAAAAAATATAGAGAGAGAGATAAAAAAAAGACATGTTGTTTTAGAGAGAGAGAGAGAGAGAGAGAGAGAGAGAGAGAGAGAGAGAGAGAGAGGGGGGGGGTCAACAATGACCCTACATTCTCCCAACCACAGCCCCTTCCCCTCCTACTGAAGTGTTAAAAAGCAAACGCAGTCCTCTCATGTTTATAGACCGACCTGCTTTAGGATATGTTGCAATAAGGATATCATCTGGCCTGGCCTGGAAACTTTGAACTTTGTCCCAGTTGTCTGTGAAATAGTGGCTCATTGATACTCCGTGGAAATCAAATAATTTTGGCCGAGGAGGTAAATCCATCTGAAAAAGAAATGTATGATCAGGGCGTCAGAGTAAGGGACTAAATAAGGAGTCGTTTATTTTTCATGCTAGGGGAGCAGACAACGAAATGGACAGAATGATAAAACAATAAAATCAGTGTGAAGTTCACAGCAAAGTTATAAAATCACTCCTGGTGGGCTGGTGTTTGTAAGTGAAGGAGACAAAAGCAAATTATTGCTACAGATCTGTTCTCAATAGTTCCATGATACATGTTAAACTAACGGCAAGTATTAAAAAAACAACATTAGAAGGTAATCGAGAGTCGCTCTGTAAATAAGGACACAGAATACACACTATGACAAACCTATCTGCACACGTACCTTGTCCGTGTTAAGAGACATGCTGATAGTTCAGCGATATATCCTCTTATCCTGCTTTCTCTGTCGTATTTCTGGGTCTTTTCCTCTTCTCCCACTGGGTTTCCCTCTCTGCCAAATTCTTTTCCTTCCTTTCCTCGTGTTATGTAAGCACTAAATGACCCCATCTCTTTATACAGGCTGCAGTCTCAGTCCCATAAACACTGTGGAGGCCCAACCCTTATCCCGCTTAGCTCTTTCCTTTTTTCCCCATTGTGCTCACAGACACCTGCAGAGCACACATTATATTCTTCATCCCTCACGTTTATGCTGCATCATTACTTCAATTGCAACACAGTTTGTGCCTGTGTAGTTGTGTTTGCAGCTTGTGTGTCTGTGCGCGTGTGTTTGCGTGTGTCATCGTTCATGTTCCTAAAGGGGAAAGATAAGTAGGCTATAATTAGTAGTAACTCTGTATCGACAATCCCGTATGATCCTGAAAAACAGGTTTTTTTTGCTTTCACGCCTTCATTAGTTCTTATTAACCGCAATCTGCTGGGTCAAAACACAAACGTCTCCTGTTGCTTTGGGGCTTGAATGTCCTGCATGTACATGTTTAAACAGAGTCAGTCACATGGGAGTTATCCGGAAAGTCTTCATGGGTCTGACTCAGAACATATGGCTCTCTTCTCCTCTACAGTGCTGTTGATGTTATACTACTAAAGTGTACGGGAGAAGGACTAGATTAGGCTTCTTCCTGTACCGTGCTCTTCTCAGATCTACAGCTCTATTCAGGCAAATGAATACAGAGGAAATGTCTCTTTAATGTTGCCAGAAAGAACTCCCCCATCCCTCCCCATAAGGATTCATTGCCCCTTTCCAAAAATGCTTTCCAGCACATAGAGTCTGGGAGATAAGCATTATACACGCTTCGCACAAGCCTCTGCAGAGAGAACATGTGGGGTCTTGTATGTGCATGGTGAATATGTAAAACTGCGTATTGTAAGTATTGGGATTTTGACTTTAATTGGAGAAAGGGATGTGTCGAGCATTTGTGAAACTAATTGACAGTGGGAGTCTGACATATGAAGGAAGTGCGTGACAGAGAACAAAAAGAAAAAGTGTGTGAGAGGGAGGGACATTCTTCTGAAAACCACTAGATAAGTTAACTCTTGATCTTCAGATAAGGTATATCTGTGCACTCCATTCTCTCAAAATGTTTTGCTCAGGACTCATACAGGATATACTCACCTGTATTTGCATGTTGAACATACACCTATATCATGGAATTATATGTACAATGTTTGTCTGTGTGTGTGTGGGGGGTGGGGGGGGTGATTAATGTGGGTTATGTTGTAATTCTGTTTTCAATTTTATTTTATTTTATTGAGTTTTGAAGAAATGCACATGATGCACACATATACACATATATGTATGTACATGATAAATTTATACATATAATTTATTTTATATGTTATGTCCTTGAAAACACCCATTTTCAACTTACATCAGCCTGAGTCTAACAAAAAATCACCTTAATATTTCTGTCGTATTCCAATAGGGAGTGGGTTTATAGTGAGCTTATTGACCCTATCATGCCATAGTACTTTGTATGTATCTTTTTCACTGTGATATTACATGGATTTAGAGATCAGTATGAACAAATAGGCAGATTATATTCACTAATAGAAATTGGTAAAATTAGTTTATGTGAGTTTACCCAGAGACGAACAGGCTGGATATTTCCATTATGTTTAGTTTACTGACATGCCAGAAGGTCTCACCTATGCTGCTTTCAGGTGCTCCTCGGACAAGAAAGACTTATGAAGCATTCAAATGCTTCTGGTCTGCAGAACAACAAAATGACACTGTAACGAAATAGTCATTTGTTGGTTGTTGTTTTTGAAATAAAGCACAATAATCAATGACTTAAAATATAAACATACAACAGTAATTATTTACATAGAAAGCAAACTAATGAAATACATAATAAAATACATACTTTTATTCTCCGTTGTTGTCCATGCTCTTCTTCGTCATGGTTTCAAGACACCTCCCCCCTACAGAGCGCCATCTAGTGGACCAAGGAGGTAGTGGTACTGCCAAATTGTTAGTAATGTTTAAAAAAAAAAGTGTATTTTTTTGTTGTAATTTGCAAAGCTAGTTATTTTTGTGTCTAAATGTGCTCAAGAATTCACTCAAAAAGCGTTGAATTAAAATGCATAATTTCAATGACCATCATCAGGTAGAGACAAACGTGTTTTGCCACTGCTAGTCTAGTTCCTCGGACGCAGTGACACAAAATGCATCGGTTTTTGAAACGAAAAAGTGACGTGGGAGACAACCCCGCTCCAGTAAAAGCCCCAAAGCGTATGATGAGGAAACATGACCCTGAATACATTAAATTAGGATTCATAATGGCAGGTGGTGATGCTGAGCCGGAAGCACAGTGAGTTGAATGTGGTGAAATCAGTGGCATAACACATATTTACAACCCAGTTTATATTTGTCTCCTTCTTGTCATGTTATGTTTTTTCCCCCTCATTTATTTGGGATGGTGGTCCTCGGAATTTTTTTTAACAATCAGAAGTGGGCCTTAAGTTACAAAAATGTTGAGAACCCCTGCGTGAACTCGTTATCATAGAAAATCCCCACGTTCACTGTCTTATTTACCACTATCTTGGGTCGTTAATATGCAGACCGCTGTAATCACGACGTTTCCGAAAGGCCGCGAACGCAGCAAAAGACTGTCCTGTGACGTAGCCGGAACTGGAGCACGTACACAACAAAGATGGCGTCGGCCGGAGAGGCAACGTTGGAAGATTCACACGTGGGGAAAAAGAAAAAGGTAACTATGATGAACTCAGTATATTAACTTGTCGGAAGACACCATTGCAGTTATATTATGCTGGTACTTTATTGTCAGTCAACGCGTTGGTTAGTACCGTGCTGCTGAAACTACCAGACCTGAGGTAAAGTTAGCTGACTGGATGCTACTGTCAGGTATGCGATGTGCTCTGTCCCTACTTAAAACTAAACTCGCTGCGCTTGTCTTTGATAAAGTTACTTTGACTAATCCGCTCACATTTGCTCTCTTTCTGACAGCCTTCATCGCGTTACTGGCAGCAGACACAGGAGGACGGGAAGAGCGAAAGTGTGTCCAAAAGTCAAAATGACGGAGAAAAGAGTAAACGGGCTCTGCAGCAGAAAGAGAAAAGGATGCAGGGAGCAAAGAAGAGAAAGCACGGAGGAGATCCAAGAGCTGGAAAGAAACTCATATCAGGGGTAAGTGAATGAGATGTTACTAGCTTAGCCCGAATGGCTTCAAGATGTCGCTGTTATTCGTTTGTATGTGTAGAAAATACACAAATGATCAGCGGCTTGTTGAGGTCTGACGTGATCGCAGTGTGTGTGAGTAGTGAATAAATACTGTATGCAACAGGGAGGTCTTGTAGTCGTTCAGACTAACCTGTATTACTGTGTATTTACAATCCTTACAATTAATATTTGTGGAATTAAATCCAATTTATTTCCCCTGATTGTTACTCGTGTTCCTTTAGAAACCTGACCCGTTCCCTGGGCCTGCTCCAGTTCCAGAAGAGAGACTCAAGAAGTTTCGGAGGAAAGAGAAAAGTAAACTGGTAAGCCCCCCCCCCATCCTCTTTCTTTATTCACATTTGCTGGTAATGAGTAGAGCTAACTATTCGTCCTTTATTCTTCTCCTCCTAGCCTCCCCGTCACCAACACAAGCTGAGAGAGGCCGTGGCTCGGTCGGAGGTCATCTCAGAAATGGCCCAGAAACAGGCTGCCCGATTCGACCTTCTCCTTCCAGAGGATGCAGGGTATTTACATTCTGATGATCTTTCACATCACTGTGTGCGAGGTAGACGACCACCGAAATGCACTTCCTGGTTGTAACACCTCTCCCTTTACCCTCAGGTTCCTAGAGGGAGACGAGGATGAGGACACATGTACGATCTCCCAGAACGACATCGCAGATGCTGTGGATATAACATCTGGGGCAAAGGTGAGACACTGACTGGACGTTGTAGTCGGGTGTTGGAAGATCTCACTGTTTGACTTCTGTGTGCTGGTCTGTCGGTGGTGCTGTGAGTCTCTGCCTTTTAATTAAAGACATTTCTCTCTCTCCCTACTTTCTCCTCAGTATTTTAATCTGAACCTGTCTCAGTTTGGGCCGTATCGACTGGATTACAGCAGGACTGGACGGTCAGTGTCACGCTATCCAAACCCAGTCGTGTCAAATGTCTGTCTTGGGGTTTATTTGTCTACCAATACTTTACTGCTATTTGTTTACATCACCAAATGTATATCATTGTTAATTTTTAATTTAAAAAAAACGACATTTTCATCAAATACAGGTGTATGAATTCAAAGGACTGCCACAGCTAATTATTTGTTTATGGCAATTTACTGTATTGGTTGGAAATGCATACAGCATCGTGAGAATCCTCTGACTTGCTATGAAAATGAACTCTTGATTGTGGTTTTTCAAGTAAAAAGCTTTTTGGATTGTGTTCGTGCTTTTGAGACTTTGTTTTCGAGGTTGTGTGTTTTCTTGTCTGCAGCCACCTGCTACTTGGTGGGAGGAGAGGTCATGTAGCTTGTCTGGACTGGCAGTCCAAGCAGCTAATGTGTGAGATAAACGTGATGGAGTCTGTCAATGATGTGAAGTAAGTCGGCCAACCCTACATTGTGCAGCATCACACAACATACATTACATCAAGCTGCCAACAGCTGTGAACTTCTTCTTTTTAAATATTCAATGTCTGCCTCATGTAGGTGGCTCCATAGTGAGCACATGTATGCAGTGGCTCAGAAGAAGTGGCTATATATCTACGACTCTAATGGAATTGAGCTTCACTGCATTCGCAAATTCAACGATGTCCTTCGCATGCAGTTCCTCCCCTACCACTTTTTGCTGGCCACGGCGGTGAGTTCAATAAAACCTCTCCTCTGGATTTCATGCAAAATATGTTGCATGTTTATGTTAATGATAGTAGTATTATCTTCCTGAAGTTTTAATTTGCCCTGAACGGGATGCACTGATACATCGGCAGACTATGGGCATCAGTAGCAATATCAGTATGAGGAGCGTCCTGTCGCCTCAGTGGGCTAAGACACATTTCCTGTCTCTCTACTTAGAACTGCCTATTAAAAGCGGAAATACCAAAACAATAATCTTGGGGGCGAAAAAAGTAACATCGGTATATTATCAGTATTATTTTTACTGCTGATATTTGGCAGATTGTGGAATTGCCATTTTTATTACCTTTTGTTCTAGGAGTGTGTCACTTAATACAACTGTCAAATTAGCAACAGAATAAAACTAATACGATCTTTTGTTTAAAAACCTTAATTATCTTCAGATAATGTCTGAAAAGCTTGACCTGCTTTATACCTGTATTTGTACAAAGATTCTAACAAAAGGCATATCAGGTAGCAGTCCTGGGCTCAAAAACACATACTGGTGCATTCCTACGCTGAAACCTGATACTATGTCAGATGTGCAGCAGCTCTGGTGTTAAACCCTCCTGTTCTTCCTCATGGTCAGAGTGCCACAGGTTTCCTGCAGTACCTGGACGTGTCTGTGGGAAAGGAGGTGGCGGCCATCTGCACCAAGGCTGGCCGGCTTGACGTGATGTGCCAGAACCCTCAAAATGCCATCATCCACCTGGGCCACTCCAATGGCACCGTCACCCTCTGGTCCCCCAACCAGAAAGAAGCCCTTGTGAAGATGCTCTGCCACCAGGGTGGTGTGCGCTCCGTCACCGCTGACAAGACTGGCACGTGAGTCTCTTAGGAAGTGGTGTGATGTGTGATGTAGGCCAAGATGAATGTTTCTCATTTCTTAGAAGCAGGAAGCTGTATGGTTCTCTGTATCAGTGGTGTACAAGCAAGTATACAAGCTTGTGGCTCTTGTTGAAGGTGTGCAAATCATTGTGCAGATCAGTTGCTGGTGTAGTCTTTAGTTGAAAGGAAAACCTGCAGACTTAGTCCTCCATGGCACATGATTGGACACCACTGCTCTATATAGATGCCGCATCATAACATATATCAACACATATAACACATGTAGGGCTCTAAATTGCAACCTTTGTTAAAGAAATGCAAGTTCATATTTTACATTATGTTGCATTAAATTATTCACAGTAATGGACAGTCGCACAAACTTAAGTTAGTTTAACAACAGACTCCTAGTCAATAGAAAGATGAAGCAATCTATAGCTAAGTACTGAGGATAGTAGTAAAAGAAAAATGAGGAGAAGGGAGAGAAAAGGAGGTGGAGCCACCAAGTGGTGCTGATGATGCTGAGGAGGAACAACAGGAGGAGAAAGCTGCAGGCACTGTCACTAAGATGACAGCAGAAAAGATTTGTATTTTACATTTTTGAAAATTGTGCAACCAAATCATATGCTGGTGCCACCAATGGAAAAGCAAATTTTGAGCCCTGAAGTGATCTTTTTAAAATCAGCATCATCAGCATCATTATTATTAACAATAATAATAATTATTATTAATAATAATAATAATAATAATAATAATAATTCTTAGAGAGTGTGATGAGTTCTTGGCATGTTGAGTTTGTGTTTCTCACAAGTAAACCATACATGCCAGACAGACTGGTTTGATAGCAACCTTTTCAGTGGTCAGTGGTCAGTGGTCAGTGGTCTGTGGCTGCACTTCCCTTAACGTCCACCAGAGAGCAGTGTGCTCATGCTTTCCCCTTGTGTCTTCTAGGTACATGGTGACATCGGGCATGGACAAGAAGCTGAAGGTCTATGACATCAGAGCCTTCAAGCCCCTCCAGTCCTACTTCCTGCCTGCTGGAGCTTCCTGTCTGTCGCTGAGCCAGAGGGGGCTGCTGTCTGCCGCCACAGGGGACATCGTCCAGGTCATTATCTCCTCCACACCGCATAATGAATGATATGTCAAGGATGAACTGAAACACTGTTAAACGTCTGTTAAATAGCACACAGAGCTAATTTTAATTAGCCTGGTTCATTATATTTTGCCACTTTTAAGCCTATATATGAAGTGTTTTATCCCACAACACTACATATCTATTCCAAAAGAAGTACAGATCTTTACCTTACAGATCACTACCACTACCACTACATGTATCTAAAGATTTAGAGGATCAAGGCTGTAAAGATGTTATCATAAGTAATAATCCATGACATTTTCATATAAATAACTTTTGTGTTGTTGCTCTCTATCACTTATTGATATCTCTCTCTTATAGTAGCGTCCTCAGTGCCTGAGGGTTGCCGGTAATCGTATGCAAAATACTCCTCCTCCTCCACCCATCTCTGTCTCTCGCCGCCGCCAGAAGCTCCACCCCACTGCCAATTCCAGTCCACTCTCTCACATCATCCATCCACTTCTTTCTCGGCCTCCCCCTTCCCCTCTTCCCTTCTACATAACCATCCATCAAATCTCTCTGCAGCCCCTCAGATCTCACCACATGGCCAAAAAACCTTAGTTTTCTGGTCTTGACAAGATCCAAGAGTCTGCGCGCTCTCCTCGTTCTCCTCAAAACTTCCTCATTTGAAATGTGTTGGAACCAAGAGACCCGTAGGATCTTCCTTAGTCCCCACATTTCAAACGCTTCAATTCTTCTCTCATCTTCCTTCCCAAGGGTCCACGTCTCGCACGAGTATAAGGCAACCGGCCATATGACCGACTCCAGAATTCTTATTTTCAGTCCCAGCGTGATATTATCGTCTTTCCAGATTGAGTCAAACTCTGCGAACTTTGATTTCGCGATCCCGATCCTTGTTTTGATATTCTCCGCTGTCCCTCCGGAATTTGACACTACACCACCAAGGTAAACGAACCTATCCACACATTCGATTTGTCTATCGTTTATCTTAATGTTGCATGTTTCTGCTGTCTTCGATATGACCATCGCTTTAGTTTTTCCTACGTTTAGTCTTAAACCAAATTCTTCACCTGACCTGATGGACTTCATGTAGCAGCCTTTCCAGATCCTGCTCTGTCTCGGCCAGCAGGACTGTGTCATCTGCGTACCTCAGATTGTTCACTCTCTTTCCCGATACCGCTAGCCCTATGTCACATCTATCTGCAGCATCTCGCATGATTTTCTCAGTATAGAGGTTAAACATCGGCGGCGATATGGGGCATCCTTGTCTTACTCCTTTGCTCATCTCAATCTTGTCAGTCGTCCCACTACTCAGCCTTACTACAGCTGTACTTTCCGAGTAAAGGCTTTTCATGAGTTCAATTATATGTGAGGGGAAACCGAGTTCACTAAGAACCCTCCACAACTCCGTGTGCCTCACTGAGTCGAACGCCTTTGAGTAATCGATGAATAAGGCATAAATAGGTTTGTTGTTCTCCAAATATTTTTCTGCGATTTGCTGCAGATTAAATATTCCCTCTCTCGTTCCAACTCCTCTCCTGAAACCCAGTTGTTTATCACTCGACTCCGATTCATACCTTCTTTCTATCCGTTTTATTATAATTCCCAGGAGTACTTTAGAAACATGGGAAATAAGACTTAAAGTCCTATAGTTTCCACACTCTGCCGTATTGCCCTTTTTGTGTAGTGTTACCATTACCGACTTTTTCCAGCTAGTTGGCCACTTTCTTTCTTTCCAGATCAGACAGCAGATTCTATGCATTAGATTAACGCCCGTTTCCCCAGAGGCCTTTAACATTTCCGACACCACTCCATCCTCACCTGGTGCCTTCTTGTTTTTCAGATTTTTGATAGCCTCTCTTACCTCATCACTTAGGATATCCGGCTCTAATTCTGAGTGGTCCACTGTGCTATTAAGACTCACGTCTGGTTGGCTAGTCACTGAGTACAGTTCAGAGACATACTCCTTCCATCTATTGCAAATATCCTGTTTCTCATGCAGTAACTTCCCGTTTTTATCCTTCACGCTGTCGGGTTTGTTAGTCCTTTGTTTGGTCAACTTTTTGATCTCGTTCATGGTATTATTCGAGTTCTTTTTGAACAAGTCATTGATTGTACTGCATTTCTCATTCCAATACTTGTCCTTGTCTTTTCTCGCCTCTCTCTGTACTATAGCTTTCAGTCTCTTGTGCTCCGTCTTGTCTTTTAGATTGTTTGCCGCGCTCTTAAGTTCTATCAGATCCATCGTTTCCTCTGATAGCCAGTCTTTCTTCTTCTTGAATTTTCGAACACCTACGACCTTCTCTGTTGCCTTTATCATTCCATCACATAGTCCTACATTAAGTTCCTCAAGGTTATCAGTCTCTTCCAGTACTTCGAACCTGTTCTTCAGTTCAGCTTCAAACGCAAACTTCTTCACTGGATCTGCCAAGCACTCAAGATTGTATACTTTCCTTCCCACCGGTTTCTTTAGCTTTCTGAGCTTGATTCTAATTTTCGCTATCACTGGATTGTGGTCGCTATTAATATCAGCTCCTGGGAACGCTTTGGAGTCAAGGACTCCATTTCTCCACCTTTTTGAAACTAAAATGTAGTCTATCTGATTCCTGAATCTGTCCCCCGGTGATTTCCATGTGTAAACCCGCCTCTTGTGGTGTTTGAACAGGGTGTTTGTCACTATTAGACCTTTGGCCGCGCAGAAGTTATGGAGCATTTCTCCCCTTTCATTAATTTCACCAAGTCCAAAACCACCATTATTGATATAACAAAACAAAATGATCCACCTCTACCCAGTTCATGAAATATTTTACATTTCCTGTTCTAAACACCTGATGTTACCCAGGAAAAATCTAACTGGCACACAAGAAGCGAAGCATTTTACATTTGCGGTGGCAGCAACAGCGGCGTGTTTGGAATAAACAGAAGAACTCAGTAGTTGGCATGAGAAGCGATAGCCACCATGGCTCAACAGACAAAGAAAAGACCAGTAGCTGCAGAAACTCATCATCTTCATTAACAGGAAATCCAAGGGAAAAAACGTCATTGTACTGGTGTCATGGTTTGATTGTGAAGTGAGTGCAGTGCAAAAATGGCACAGCAATGAGCGCTTATTACTAAAGATCGTGACTCTGTCCTATAAATACCATCATTGATTTTAATTTTTGCTGTCGATTTGAGAATATGTCAAGGTTTTCAAATAGGTAATAACTAATTTTTGTATGCACCTCTTACTCTGGTATCAATAATCAATAATGAACAGTCTGTTGAAAACGTCTCCATGCAGGTGTACCGGGATGTATGGAGTACTGCAGTGACCAAACCCTACATGGCACACCGAGTGCGGGGAACAGTGTGGGGGCTTCACTTCTGTCCCTTTGAGGACGTCCTCGGGGTCGGGCATGGAGAGGGCTTCACCAGCATGCTGGTACCAGGTCAGATTGGATTTGACACGATGCCTACACATTTGAAAAAATAGTCTGAATAATACTGAGGCAGTGCGGATGCCTCTATACAGCGAATGAGCAAAATAAAGGAAGCACCAACATAAAAGTTCCGCTAGACTAAAGAGATTTAGTGGTTCAGCACTAGCATGGTGTGCGTTTCCTGGCATGGAAAAATCTATTTATAGGTGAAATGTGTATTTGAGATGGTGTTCTCCAGCGCCATCTTGAAAGTGCCATAATCTCAAGAAAAAATAAGTTAATCGTGCAGAACATTGAAAATCAATGCTAGAAAAAGCATCCCATATTATCAGAGCCACCATCACTGAACTCTGTATGCAGGTGTTTCCTTTAACTCTGACAACAATCCAAACATTACGATTCACGACAATAACCATCAACCCCAGTATGGTAGGAGGATGGAGGCTGAGGGGAGACAGCATAAACGATTTACTGTGATGGCAAAAATGGGATGGATGAACCAGCGGGAGGACAGAAACACACTGATACATAAGAATATAGTGGAAATCTCTTTTAGTGTTTGTTTTTACAGCTAGTTACAGCATTCACTATTTGGGAGGTGTTGAAACGCCAAGGAAAACAAGGAGCGAGAGGGATGCCAAACCAAAGTAAAGAATAAAACCAAATTTAACTAATTCAGAAGGAGAGATGTAACTAACTATCTAGAGAAAAGAAAATTGAAACAAGGAGGGCACCGATTGGCTGCTGCTGATTGACACCTTCCTTTGGGTTGGTCACCAAAACTTGAACCTGGGAGCAACTGGGTTCAAGTGGAGCGAGAGAAACAGAGGGAGAGCGGGAAAGAAAATGCAAACAGCTGTGCACACTAATAAACTCTTTTTATGTCTTTATCTCTGTCTCCTCCCTTGCCTCTGACAGGTGCTGGTGAGCCCAACTTTGACGGTCTGGATGCAAATCCATACCGCAGTGCAAAGCAGAGGCAGGAGTGGGAGGTGAAGGCTTTGTTGGAGAAGATCCAGCCAGATCTGATAAGCCTAGATCCAGGCCAGCTGGGCCAGGTTGACCAAGCTAGCTACGAGCAAAGGCACCAAGACCGAGTCCAAGCTCTGGTTAGTGTCTGGAAGCTTCTTGTTGGCACACATGTTTTGTTTGAATTATTGAAACTATACCATAATACTGTGTTGATTGTTTCCAGCGTTCTTAAAAGATTAACTTATGTTTTTTGTCTTCTCAGGGCTTTGACCCACTTGCCAAAGAGAAATTCACGCCCAGGTTAAAGAAGAAAGGTCGGAGTTCTAGTGGCAAAGTTGAAAAGCGGAAGCGGCAAGTGGCTCATCAGGACCAGAGGGTAAGTTATCCAGCATATCAGATTTGGGAAAGTCTAACACTGTCACATTTTATCACATTGTGATCTCCCTCGCATAT
>OMOV01081645.1:10862-24767 GCA_900312565.1 Beryx splendens | reverse complement strand
GCTTGTGGGCAGGGCCAGCGCGCTGTTTGGGGCTTTCCGTAACATTCAATAGATTAGAGGAAGCTATTTCTCCTACGCCGTCAACCGTTGTCGCGCCGGACTCCTCGTCCTCCGGGTGGCCCAAGCCTTTTTTTTTAAACCTGCTTCTCGAGGAATACACGCGTTTCGGATCATACGGCGTTTCTTTACGCGCAGGCAGAGCTCCATAATGATGGAAATGGAGGTGCCCGCCGTCATACATGCCAGTCAACAGGTAAATATTTCTCGCCTATGGAAAGTGACCCTTGGTACAAATAAACCGGCTGACATTGACTGTTCTGCCTTTACCCGATATGATAAAGAGACAGCAGAGCGTTCAGTTTGGGTAAACTTTTGGTGTTTCTTGGTTATTTTGTTCCACTGGCTAATCGATACGCGATGTGGCAGCCTATAGGCCTAACCCGACACCTTACTTAATACTCGGTAAGCGACCTAACAGCTCCTAGGAAATGCGTGGGCACACTCTCATTAGAGACATTAAGGCTCTGTACAGCTTTCAATTCTGCAAGTCATTGACGTCTGTAACCTACCGTCTGGTTTAGGCTACTCGATTAGGGGGGGGGAGTAAACTTATTAAAAACCCGGCTGGACTTCGAGCTGTTCGGGCTGATGCGGAGAAATACAGTAAAAATGATATTACCTACATCCCGATAAGCTGCTAAACATAAAACGTGTGCTCTCTTAAGCCTTTTCTCTCTCCCCTCGTAGAGTCTGGCATGGTATCTGTGTCAGAGTCTCAGCCCTCCACCCCCTTCCTCCTCCATGCATGTGATCCCATATCTGTTATGGCCTATCTCTCTCAACCGCTCTGACTGATATCTTTTAGGCTACTTCACAGGAGCTTAATACTGAAGCCTGTATCATGAATTGTGTGTTTGTACCACTGTAGATGGTCTACAAATTGACCTAACTTCTTCTTAAACAGGTTAGACATAACAAGATTTCCAGGAATCTCAATACAGGAAGGATGTGATGTTGAATATATATATATATTTTTTTTTTTTTTAAGTTGAGGAGGCCTTAGATCTTCAGTGTTTAGATGGAGCTGTCATAGGAAAGGGTCAGTGGAAGTACGCAGTTGATGGATGTGGGCCTATAGGGTTGTTTTGGAACATGTGCAGCTGTATTTCATCATCCTTGGTCAAGGGTGGATGTCCTGAATTCTGATGCAAGGAGGCATAATAAACTAATAGTCAACTCTCTCTGAGGCCCTTGCCTGTATCTGAAGAGGCAGGTAAATGAACAACCCATACTAACCAGGCACAGCGTTGTGTCCCACTGTCACTCAGGGCTGTTGGCCTACATGTCTCTTTTATTTTTTATTTTTCCCTCTGGATGAAGGATGCCTTGTGACTGCTCACTGTTCTCTTGTTATGGGAAACTAAAGGATATGTTTGTACGTGGACGTGTTTTGCTTGTCTATCGGAGAGATCCAGGAAACTGAAAGTTATTTTATGAGCCAGTTTCCTTGTTCTGATGCCAGCTCTGAACTTGTGACTTACTGACACCCGTGTTCACACAACGTATTCAGTGTCTTTGCCGTTATTTGCTTTCATTACAGAATATGAGCAGTTTGTCAGGCTATTAGGGATTCTAGCACAGCAGGCTTATATAACAGCTTAATTGAGCAGTCCCTCTCACTAACAGACCAGACACCTTCATTTTTATTTTTTTCATCAGCGACAATAAAGCAGATATAGCTGGTTGAACCTCTCTTGTGTAGCTGACAGGCCTTATCTTTTTTTAGATTGGATTGTTTGTAAGATGCCTTGTATGACTTATCTGATGAGCTTGTAAGGTGTGACCAAGGGACACAATGTGGTTTTTGAATTTGGAAAACACGGATGACTTCAAGAGGTGTGTTCTGCTTGCCCACTTAAACATTTTAGGCCACTTCCTCATTCCTTCGGCAGCCATAATGTCTGGCTGAGCGCTTACCTCTCACCCGGTGAGTATGATGTATACTAGGCAGTCTCAGTGACGTCTAATCCTGCTGTGGTCATGGACTGATACAGCCTCTGATGCAATACTGAGGCAAAAGAGGGTTAGTGGGATCTTATTTTGCAGTGCCACTGCTGTAGTCAGACAAACTCCTGTAGAAGTATTTGTCTGCCGATCTGCCACACTGCCTGTTTTGCTTGATGTGTGAATCAAAGGAAGGTAAAAACATGTATTTTTTCCATGATTTTGAAGATTCCTTTCTGGTACTCCCCCCACCCCCCTTCCTAATGCTGTTAATGAGTAGCCTACTTCACATCTTCTCAATTTCACATCCTCTTCCTTGTGTTGTTCTGCTTTGTGCTTTATTTTCCTTCGGCTCTCTCTCTACTTCCTCTCTGTTTTGTCTGTTCTGGCCATATGGCCTGGTAGCTCTAAGCAGCCTATAGGTTGTGTGTCCACCCCCACCCCCCACCCCCCTAAATCTGAGTACCAGTCACATGCTCTGAGGTTTTCTTGTGACCCAATATCTTGGGTTTATGCAATCACCAAGGGCCTTGTGAAAGGTTTCCTTCTGTAAACAAGTTCTGTGTAATAGACGGTAAGAGGCCCAAGGGAGAGAGTAACAGTTTATCTCTGGACATTCCTTGGTAAAAAGGCAACTAATAACATTCAGCCAGTGAAGGGATCTACAGGAAACTGTATCAAAATATCACCGTAGTGTCTAACAGATCATACTATCATCCGCACTCTGCTTCTAAATGTGTCAACCACACTACTAAGTCAACTTTCTGTGGAGGAATCAGGTAAAAATCAGTAGAATGTATTGTGATACTCCCATAATTGAAGCAATATGTTGACATCAGTTATCAGTATTATTTACTGTGAAGACTAAATGAAAGATGTTATATTCTATTGAATGGTGTTACTGAAAATAAAAAAGGAATGAAAGGTCTGGCAACAGCTTTACAGCTTTGTATTCCTAATTTTAATTGACTAACATTTTATCGCCCTTAGGTTTTTTTTTATTTTTTATTGTTGTATGAAAGGTAAATGGAATAATAAATTGCCTAGGCATTGTTATATAATATCAGGACTTCTCTGTCAAGTCTCACAACTAGAAAAGAAATGTGTACTTCAGACATCCTGATGGTATAAATCCTGTAAATATGAATGAGTGGGATTTCAGTTTAAATCTGTTGGAGAACTAACTGACAATTTGAAGATGTAAAAGGAAGTCACAAATCACATCAAGCTAAGTTGATCAAGCTGATAAATCGGCTGTATTTGTGAGTTTATTTGTGAGAAATTAATTCACAGGTCAGTGTCTAACCCTAATGTCCCCATGTATTTGGATGGAAAATGATCAATTCCTTTGGAAAGAGTATCAAGTGAAGATACGTCTTCTACTGGTGTGTGCTGGTAACAGGGGAAATAGAGAAGTACATCTATTATTCATGCTGCTTCTTCCCCATGACATTAATGCCAGCGTTGTCGCCAATGAACAGATAGTAAGAGACAGGGTGTGGCAGGTGCAGCAGCTACGCTTCACAGCAGGGACGCTCTTCCTCATTCCAGGGCTGATCACAGTCTCGCTGCAGGATAGTATGGCTACGGCTTGCGACTCTCTAACCGATCGCATCTGTGGGTCTCTTTTCAGGACATGGAGCTGATTGACATACTGTGGAGGCAGGACATCGACCTGGGTGCCAGGCGTGAGGTGTTTGACTACAGCCATCGTCAGAAGGAGCATGAGCTGCAGAGGCAGCGGGAGCTGGAGGAGGAGAAGAGGCTGCAGCTGCTCAGGGAGCAGGAGAAGGCCCTGCTGGCACAGCTACAGCTGGACGAGGAGACGGGCGAGTACATACCCCGCCCCCCACCCAGCGCCCCACTGCAGTCAGCTGCCACACCTCTAGAGGTTACACAGGTACCTGCACTTGGCCATCATTAGTCATGTCAGGGATGGGCCACTCCCCCTCTCTCGATTGGCTGCAGCTGTGTTGTAGCTAGGTAACCACCTCATCCTGTGTAATTAGGGAAACACAGGTGGGTCTGTAGTTTGCATTGGTGTATTCAGCTCTTTAGAAACTACTCTGCAAAGACCTTTATCTAAGCTCTATACATACAAAATTATGCTGTTTTTTTTACTAGATTCTGCGCCACAATGGATGCTACTGTATACATAAATAGCATTCATTTGAATCAATGTATCTGAACCTTTCTTGCAGAATGTCAACTTCACCGCAGATGGTGATGCCATGTCATTTGATGAATGTTTGCAGCTGCTGGCAGAGACATTTCCCCTGGTAGAAGCAACTGAGGTAAGAATTTACTAAATTAATACCATACATGTGACATTGACAACATTTTTTTTTGTGTTAGGCCATTGTGTCATTGTAAACTGTTTATACTTGTGTTGTAGAGCACCTCTGTTTGCCTGGACACTGCTGTTGTTCCAGCCCCCAGCAGCAGCCACATCATGATGTCCCCTGAGCAGCCACCTCTGCCCCAGACCCCCCTTTCCCCAGCTCCACTACTACCACAGAGGACCTCCCCAGATTTGGAGCAGGCCTGGATGGAGCTTTTGTCCCTCCCTGAGCTGCAGGTATAATACATGGATTCTACCGCCTCAATAGCATGATGGCTTGTGTGGCGGAACAAACACCCAAAGAATGCATCAGCAGCAGGAGCCAGGCATTAGAGGACAAACACACTTTTGTTTGCCCTATGTGAATGGGGTCTCATATATGCGGAGACAGGTGCGCCCGGCTCATTCCACTGTGATTAGGTTTCAGTGTTGAGACTACTCGGAGCAGTAGGGGGTGCGTTCAAGGTGTGATGCAGTTTATATCATGGGTAGCCTCGTCTGGCTGAACAAGAAGCCTTCTTGTTCACAGTGGTTGCGGCGCTCTGACACCTTTGCTTTCTGGCAGGAGCTTTTGGATTTGTGCTCAAAAGTTGTAGAGTTAGCAGCCTTATCAGTTTTGTTTGAAGGCAGCCGATGGAGGGAATGACAGTCCTTTCTGTTTCCATTAGCTTTTGGTTGGAAGTGTGCCATTCGTTGCCTCAACCTCTCGCTACGTCTCAGAGCAGACTGGATTACAATCCCCTCCATGAAGCTCAGTATCCTCAAGCAGCTTCTCATTGGATGCTGACATTACCTTGTTCAATTGACTGTGCTGCTTTCAAATGTGCATTTTTGTTCCACTGTGCTGGGTAGGCAGTAGATTTGTGTGGTTGTGGTCTTCCTTTGAGTTACTGTTGACACGGACAGGGCAGTTTGTAAGCTGCTTTGTGATGATTTAGTCTCTGGTCCACTTCCCTTTTAACCGAGAGATAGAAGCTCCGTCTTGGAGATTCCTGAGGTTTCTCCAATTTGTCTTGGAGTTTTATTCTGTGAACCCACATCCTTTGGTAAAGTACAGAACTCTCCTGGCATTTCATCGCGGTTAGGTGCAGGGACGACCTTTCACTTTTGAGTTCTTGCCTTTTTTATACGTGGCAGTACAGTGAGTTCATGGGCATTATAGCATCACATAGGAGGATTTTTTAAAATTTTTTCATAATTGTTTTTGTTTTTTTACATAATTTAATTTCAATCTCATGTATGGATTGTGGCAGCAACCTTATTTCAAATGTATTTTAAGTAATCAGAGACACACACACACACACATAAAATGTTGATATCTTTAGTTTCTGATGTTTAAATGTTTTTTTTACATCTTTGTTTTTTGTTTACATAGGCTGGTGTCAGTATTGTATAGCTGTGTTGATTGTACTGTATGTTTTAATGATTCTGAATCTTTTTTTTTTTCTAGCAATGCCTGAACATGCAGATGGAGGACACACTGGAGACAACTACCTATCCTCTCACAAACAGCCCTGAAGTGCAGGATCCAAACTACAGTTTTTACCCGTTGTCTAATCTCCCAGACGTGGGGGTAAACAATGTAGATGTTTGCCCCCCTGAATTTATTAATACGTTTGACGACACCTTTCCCAATGTGGCCCCACCAGACGACCTCAGTCAATTGACAGCAAAAGCCCCTCAATTAAATACTAACTTTGGTGCAGAGAGTTTCTGTGACATATTTTACCCCAACCCCATTCTCAGTCCAGAAGAGAGCAGTGGTGGTCAACCTGTCCTTGAGGGGAATGGAAGCACTGAGATACCAAACAAGCCTCCCCTCAAACCAGTGGACACTCAGAGCCTCTCACCCCCAGATACATTTGAGCAATGCAAACAAGAAGTGATGGCAGAATTGCCAGACTCGGATTCGGGAATCTCTCTAAACACAAGTCCCATTGCTAGTTCACCCGAGAAGTCTGTGTATGGTGATGGGTCCTTTGGTTATAGTGATTCAGACATGGAGGAGACAGACCTCAACCCTGGGAGCGCAGAATCTGATTACTCAGAAATGTTCTGCTTGAATTTCCAACCTGATGATTTCCAGCAAGCAGCGTCTCTGTTGGGACCGATAGGTCAGCCACAACAGCAGCAGGAAAAGAAACCCAAACAACACAAGACAGAGCCAGTAGAGGAGACTGGCCACAACGACGGCCCCTTCACTAAAGACAAGAAGAAACGCTCTGAGGTGCGTCTCTCCAGAGACGAGCAGAGGGCTAAGGCCCTCCAAATCCCTTTCACTGTGGACATGATTATCAACCTGCCTGTGGATGACTTCAATGAGCTGATGTCAAAGCACCAACTTGGCGAGGCCCAGCTGGCCCTGGTCCGAGATATCCGACGCCGCGGGAAGAACAAGGTAGCCGCCCAGAACTGCCGCAAGCGCAAGATGGAGAACATAGTGGGGCTGGAGTATGACCTGGACTCGCTGAAGGAGGAGAAGGAGCGCCTACTTAGAGAAAAGAGCCAGAACAGCAGCAACCTGAGGGAAATGAAGCAGCAGCTCAGCAGCCTGTACCTGGAGGTTTTCAGTACGCTGAGAGATGAGAAGGGGAATCCCTACTCCCCGTCTGACTACTCCCTCCAGCAGACAACCGATGGCAGCATCTTCCTTGTCCCTCGCATTAAAAAGACACACATCAAGAGCAAAGACAAGCACTTATCTTCTTTATAATATGGTACTGCATTATTATCATAGTAATACTACTATGCAATAACTTTGTAGTTGCTCAGCTTTAAGCCTATGTAGATCAGCAGAACTATTATATAGTTTTTGCTTACTCCTCTTGAATGTTGTAATATTTTTGATATTTTACTTCTTTTGTACTGCTTTCTAATATCCTCAGATTCTTTTACCAATATTGTTTGTAAATATAAACATTATTTGCTATTGAGACTAAGAAAATGTATTTTACTGTATATATATATATCATGTTTCAGTATGCTAATGATTTTGTTTCAATCATTGTTACTTATGTCTGTTTTATAACTTTACCTTTTGATTTGCTGCCCAGTTTCTTTTTTTAAATCCTGACTTCTGTGCTTTTCAATAAACTATTCGTATAGCCAGTCGGACTCCTATTTTCTGAAAACTTGAACATTGGGCGGTATACTGCGGCTACAGCCACAGCTTGTAGTAGATCGATGCCAGATGGACATATAGTCTGAGGAATGATTGCATAACTTACCACATGCTCATTTCTGCAGGCAGGCTCTGAGGCATGTAAAGTAGCAGAAACCTAAATGGAGTCTTGCACAGAAACAAAGCAGCAACGTTAAAGGCTTCAGCCCCTTTCACAATCACCTCCTTTATCAGGTGAACAAATTGTATTTATAGTTAACTAAATCTGGTCTATGACCCAAATCTTGTAATACTGTGAAACTCCAGTATATCCAGTAAGCCCTATAACTCCCCCTCCCCCCCAAAAAAAATAAATCACACCCACTGCATTCATTATGTTACACAACAGTGAACACAATTGTTTGGCTACAGTACTGTACACTCCATGTGAACCATGCATGACAACTTCACAATAGTCCACCAGGCAAACACGTTCAAAGGCAAAGCCCTGCACAATCAGTATTTGCTCTTCATGCACTTTCACACACAAACACTACCTTTGATCACCAAGCCCATTTTCTACTCTCAGACCAAACTTCAGAAGCCGTATGGCAAACAAAACCGGTTACAGGGTGACACACTTTAGAAGGGACTCCTGTGAGCAACAAGTAAATCAGACGATAAAACCTTATGAGATCTTTTGACATCGGGAACAGTTGTAGTGTGCATTACACGTGGACGCGAGACAAACACTTTACTGCTCACTTACATCTGGGTGCAATTTCAAAACACTTTATTTGCAATTCAGAAATAAATCACTCACTTTATGGAAGATATTTTTATTTCAGAACTCAGGTCACATTTATACTTGCACAGCTTTCTGTTAAGCCAATGTAGTTCACCCAGACTGTGGCCCTTTCGCCAAGCCCAGGTTTATTATGTGAAATGAAGTTGGTCAAACACATTCCTCTGGTAGAAATACTATCCCTCAGCTGATTGAGAAACACTTGAATTTACATGATGTTGGCAGGCGCAGGGCCTTCGAGTTTGCGGCTGGCTATAGACTTGCCCTAAGTGGAACCTTTTCCTTACATGAGTGATTCTCATGTGATGTAGAAATATATATATTTTTAAAACAGTCATTAAGTCTGTAGTGGGTGATCTTGTGGGTTAGTTTGAATTCATATCCTTGGTGAGTATGATGCATATTGAGCACAATAGCAATGTCCCTTCTGTCTGCTGTTGCAACACATCCCAACTTAGTTTGACACGGCCTCACTACTAAGGCTGAATTCATTATTCTTTGTATGCATAACACTTCAAGGTAAAATGATCCAAAATGTAAATATTTTTTATGAAAATTCAATGTTAATGTACCAATAACTTACATTACTATATCCTCAAATAATAGCAATAGTTAAGGATTCCCCAAGGATCTTCTCATCTCTGTGACCATTCATAAATTTCTACGTGTTTTTATATTCCATGACTTAAATGTAGCCTAGGAATTGTAGGTTTTTCCAGGTCTGGGAGCCCTGTAGTTGTTTCCCCAAGACTGTTTAATTAATAACTATGAAAGGTAATAAAACACGAACATACAGTACATTTTTCCTTCAAGGTATACCAAGCAGTGATATATGGTAGTAGTAGGTTGGTTCTTGTCAAAGTGGAGCACAGTAGAAGGAATACAGTAGTCATCCTGCTCAGTCTACCTTAAAGGACCCTTGAACCTCTTAAACTCACTTCAAGTGTAGGGTGAGGTTACAATATGAGCAGCCTTCGATAATATTTTGAAAAACAAGTCTTACCCATCCAGAACCTTCCATGTTATCAGGTCTTTACAGATTTTCAGCAAGAAGAGAATTCCTCTTTCCAAATCTGCAAATCAAGCAAAGTGGTTACTCTTACCTGCTCCATCTTCTTAAGTAAGCTTTTGTGTAATACTCACTCCCTTTTCCTGTAACGTCTGAAATCTAGTATTTGCTGGTAAACTGCAGTATCTCTGACTCAACAGGATCTCCATTGTGTCCAGGAACTAGTCTTTCTTCGCTAGCACCAGCTGCTGGGAGGTTTAGCTAGCCTTGAAACAGAGACGCTCACTACCAGGCACGACACTGCAAGCTTTCTTCCATGGGCGTTGTGCTCGATGCTGCCTTCTCTTTTCTCTCTCAACATGCTGACTGGTCCACTGTGCTGGGGCTGAAGACGTCCTGTCTGACAGTCATCTGCAATCCTCCACACTAGCGACGCTGAGGGCCCAACTGCAGGAGTTTGTGGCTGTTATAATCCTACTTGCTCAACACTGGCATAGGTGGGGTACGGGCCCTTGCCCTAGGTCTACCCAAAACTCCCTTGTCATTGAGCCAGGTTAAAAAGGAAAAGTCTTTAAAAAAAAAATACTTCCAAAAAAGGAAAAAGGTCTGGAGAGGCTGATTTGCTAAACTTCATAGTTAAAACAAGCAGGCAACAGAGAAATTAATGACTCTTTTAATCTTTTTCTGAACCAATGACGCACTGAACCTCATGGCACTTTACTACACAATTTTATTCGGTCGTTTTCTTCTACTCAAAATATTTGAACAATCTAGAATTCTGTTTGCTGTGAACAAGAGAGAAGCATTCCCTTAATTCTAATCCAGACGTCTTATAATTGTTAACACTAATACTATGAAGGAATTACATACTTTGCTTCAAATACAAAAATCAACATACACTTGACACTTGTCATTTAGCAGTCATAATATTTCAAAAGAAAAATGTAAAATGTGAGCTCATCTGAGGGCCTGATATATCTATGCCATTTGACAAAACCAAGTGAAAAGACAAAAGATGAATAGGCTAGCAGAAATCTAAACCACAGAAAAACACAAAAAAAACAAAATTTTTACCTTATATTAAAAACTGACTTCAGGTAAAAAAGTTTTACTTTAACCCCGATACCCTAGGCACAATACACACAATTCATTAACAAAGGGAAAATTGTTTTAGCAGGGAAACATCTATCACAAGTGACGTGGGGTATCATCTGCACTCATTTAATTTACGTCTTGTTTACAGTGTTTTTTCCTCCATAAACATCTCCGATTTAGCTGCAGTAAATGTCTGCCTTGTGTCTTCCTCTAATGCTCTCAGATGACTGCCTCAAAGTAACCTGCGGCTTTCCTGACAATTCCTTTGCTCACCTCCTCGCCTCTCCTGCTAAGAACTGAAGCCTGTTGAATGGATACAGGATAGAACAAATAGTTATTCTACACTTTTATGTGCTCACTCTGTACTGTGCCACTAGGGTGGTGTGAAATTGAATTTAACTTACCAAAACATCAAATAATTAATATCGTCGTGAGCCATAGCCACCTCCACCACCGCCGCCACCACCACCACCAGAGCCATAGCCACCTGCAATGAACAAAATGACATTAGTACCCTGACAAGATTATGTCACTCTTGAAATGCAGTTTTGAAGTCTCATCTTGACACTCACCGCCATATGGTCCACCTGAGTTTCTCCCACCAAAGTTGTTTCCTTTCATGGGGCCATAACTGGACTGCTGTCCACCATAATTTCCAAAGTCATTGTAACTTCCGCCCCCTCCGCCTCCGCTTCCACCAAAGTTTCCTGGAATCATAAGTGTCTGATTTCAAGGCAGCGTTCCATTTCAGGTGTCAAATACTACAATTTTGCTAAGGATTAAAGCTAGTGCTTGATTTAACACTGTCTTAAATACAGAAGGGTGAGCATACAACCATCTTATTAAAGTGAAAATAAAGTGAGGAAACAATGAAAGCGGTACCTCCATCATTGTAGCTGTCATAGCCACCAAATCCACCACCCTGGTTCCCATATCCTGGACCGCCACCTCCATAGCTCCCTCGGCCTCCTCCGTAACTGGGTCCTCCACCATAATTTCCACCTGGAGAGACATCAACACATTGGCAACGCTTACGTTGTGAAAATACAAACATACAAAAGAAACTCATTCATTACATAACTGAGAGGGCATTGTAAACTTGACACCGTTGCACGAACGCAATGTTGTGTAAATGTGTAAAAAATAAGTGTGAAGTTTAATCCGTCACGCTTCTTAAAATTAAGGTTCACAACAGCAGCTCACCATCTCCTCCTCCTCCTCCATATCCATCGTAGCCATCACCACCATAGCCGCCCCGTCCTCCACCATAGCCACCTGCAAAACAAGGGGGTAAAGTACATTATGTCTTAAAACTGTGGCCTGCTTTTTAAATCCTGCAGCTCCCACCCTGTCCAAATGCCACTCACCTCGGAAGTTACCACCACCACCACCATAGTTACCACCTCTGCCCATAAAGTTTCCGGATCCTCCCCCACCTCTACCTGAAATGAAGAAAGACATTAGGTTTACAGAGGTATTTCCAACACAGCACTGCTTTTAAAAAATAGACAGCCAGGTGTAGAATAATCAACCACTGTGCAATTCTTTTCACTCCAGTCTGCTGATGCTTACTCCTCTGACTGGACACGGCCATCATTTCCTGTTTGGAGAGAGCTTTCCTGACCTCACAATTGTGGGAGTTGATTGTGTGGTATTTCTGGGCTGTAAAGTAAACAAGGAAAAACATTTAGTCTTCATTAACATTTCCTGATGTTCAATAGCAGCTGATTTAACTCTGAACTGTAAGCAACCACATACCAACGATTTTATCCACAGTGTCATGGTCGTCAAAGGTGACAAAGCAGAACCCCCTCTTTTTCCCAGTTGAGCGTTCCTCCATGATGTCAATGCAATCAATCCTACCATACGTCTCAAAATACTCCCGAATGTGGTACTCCTCTGTGTCCTCCTTGATGCCACCAACAAAGATCTTCTTCACGGTCAGATGCGCACCCGGTCTGGAAGAGTCCTGAAACAGACAATAGCCGTGAGCGCACAACTAACAATAAAAGAACTGATTCACTTGCTAATAATCTGTGTCTGCTTCTCTGGGTTTCTTTACCTCTCTGGACACGGCCCTCTTGGGTTCAACCACTCGACCATCCACCTTATGAGGCCTTGCCGCCATGGCATCATCCACCTCTACCACAGAGGCGTATGTTACAAAGCCAAACCCTCTTGAACGCTTGCTGTTGGGGTCCCTCATCACCTAAAACACCAAAATGTTTGAGAGTGGTGGTGGGGATAGGTTAGCTACAGTTAACATAATGTGTTGGGTTTTTTTTTTGCCTCCACTTTGCCATAGGCTACACAAACAAATACATACCACACAGTCCGTGAGCGTCCCCCATTGTTCGAAATGAGCCCTTAAACTCTCCTCAGTTGTCTCAAAACTCAGACCCCCAATAAACAGCTTTCTGAGCTGTTCGGGTTCCTTAGCTTCACGACCCTGTAGGAATAACATGACTTATTCAAACACAACTGCGAATTCAGTGAGCTAGGACTAACGTTAACATAGTACAGCCAATAAAACAAGCCTGCGGTCCACTCCTCAGTGTGCTATATGGCTGCATCCATGCTGTGGCAGGGGGCTGTGGCAACGCTTACCACTATCACGCTGCTTAACGTTAAACTTACAAGTGAACCAAGAGCACAAACAAAATATTACAGATCTTATGTTGTTGATGTAACGTTGTATTTAGCCGTTTCAAGCCGCTGACAGGCTGAGGCCCGCCACAGCAGGGTAAAAGATAGCGCAGGCTAGGCAGATTTGACTGCTAACTTTAGCATTAAGCTAGCTAATGTCGGAGTCTCGCAGGTTGACCAGTGTGCTGTTGGCTATTTGGTATCAAATCAAACCAATAGATGTCAAGGCTAACTTAGGTTTATGTTATTCATGCCAGCATCAATGTTGCTGTCAACCATAACATGATCCCTGCAGACTCCCAGCTATCCGGTGTTAGCTTATTTTGACAACTAGCGTTAGCTTAGCTGAGATGTTAGCTAACGTTAACTAGCTAGGCCGCACTTGGTTTGATGCAAATGTTAACGCTAACGTTACATAAAAGCCGCAGATTACAATGCAGTGTTATGCACATTTACACTCTCGTATTATTATCAGATAGAAGCTACTGCATTACTGTTTTTTATGCATATCTAAATTGCAGCATTTGAGAGTAAGATATATCACCTCCATTTCACAGTCGTCCGAGCGCAGTTACGGAATTGATCACGTGATGCGGAAACCTCCGTTCTGCCACTGAGTTTGGGATTATGTTAGTCAAAACTAAAACGGCAGCAGGATATAGCTACTAAGACGTCTAGACGGAAGGACATAAGACCACCCCGGTTTAAAATGTCAGCTTATGGTGTGTCAGTTTGCTCCTTCCGTCGGTTTTGCGATGAAAAAAAAGGACAATTCGCGCCATCTACTGGTTAAAGAGGAATACCACTCAATTTAGAGTACCCATTACTTACCCTCATGTCCACAGCTGCTGGGGCAGTGAGCTACTGAGGGACTGCAAAATGTCCAGCAGATCGGAAGAGCACAC
>OMOV01081580.1:0-10413 GCA_900312565.1 Beryx splendens | reverse complement strand
GCCATTTAGAAAGGTGTAAAAGAAAGAAATATCCTGATGGGCTGCAGGAGCAGGAAATGAGAATCACAAGCAGCACACTAGACTGGACTTGACTATGAGTAGGGAGGGCTCTTCAGTGGAAGCCTGTCTGGTAAAGAGAGGAAAGAAGCTTCAAGGTTACTATTATGGCTGGGAAGAGATAGGAATTGTTAATGGCCACAGAATCAAGAGAAGAAGAGTTGCTTGAGAGGGTTTCCAGGGTTTTTCCCGCATTGACCCGTAATTCCCAATAAGTCAGTCAAGTCAAAAGAGCAGGGCTGAGAGGGTTCGGAGGTCAGGTAGCCAAGAAAAGAAAAGAACAGTGGGTAAAAACCTAGAGTGATATAGCCAAGGGCTGCTGGGAGGAGTGAATGGAAACCTGTTAACAGATGTAATAAGCTTGGTAGGATTAAAGCAACAGTTCAGAGGAAGTTAGATAAAATGGGAGATACTATTTATGATTATGTGGGATATTCACAAAAGTGTGAATATTATTCTTTTGTTAGAAATAATTATTTCAGTGGGTGTGATTTGGATCACACAAGAACATTTTGACTTCAGCATGTTTCATGCTGATTAAATCAAGTCATAATATTTCATTGTAAAAAGGCAGCAGATACCCTCATATCTGGTGCCCCATGGTGGCCTTGTACATTGGATTTTGCAGTGGATCTATAAACATCTTCCACATAGACACATCTCAACTCATCTAAACTTTTCACCACCAGCAAGGAGTGTCAAACCAAAAGAAGCCTTGAGTTCCTCTTTATTAATGCTCTGTTGTTGTTGCTGCTGTCCACTCTATTCTATTCTATCTCATTTACACCTGGCATTAAACGTGTCTTGAGTGATTGGTTAGCAATCTGATCGCACTCATCCACATACAAGTCCAGGTGTAAATGCACTCAAGAAACCCTGGGGACACAAGTGTAAATTGAAATGTTTCTCTACATAAGTAATCTCTATACTTCTCCCAAAACAGTATGTAACATTACAGTTAAAAAATAGGCCTACGTTAAGAAAGACAAATTTGCATATTGTGAGGGAAAGTGCGAGGGTTAGGGTTAATCCTGATCCACATCCAGATACAATCTGGATACATCGTGTGAAATGCAAGGTCTACGATACGATAGAATAT
Organism: Beryx splendens; assembly: GCA_900312565.1. NCBI lineage: Eukaryota > Metazoa > Chordata > Actinopteri > Beryciformes > Berycidae > Beryx > Beryx splendens. The sequence goes on along the minus strand of OMOV01081580.1, from coordinate 9,257 downwards.
TTTTAAATGCACAATCAATTGATGAATTACTCAGTGCATGGCTATAACTGAGCACTATTCAATCTATATATAAATAACTATTTATGTGTGCCTGTCACTAAATCTATAAAATTGCTCATTATTCTACTCTACTCTAGTTTGGTCAACAATACATCCACTGCAACTCTAGATAGTAGTTTTAGACAGATTTGTTTTTCGCTATAGTAAGTACTTTTTTTTTCTTACAAATTATCTTTATTCTAGTTGATAGCTGGAATAGAAGAGGATAATTTTAACACCATCAATGCATTTTGGCATGCCTAGATACATCTCTGTATATAATTATTCTCCCAAATTGAACATCTGCTTCAAGTTCCCTTGAGTTGTATGTGCACAGGTATGCATTACAGGATTATTAGAAGAAGAGAGAGGGCAAAAGAGAGGAGGGAGGGGGAGATGAAGAGTGAAAGAGTGCTAGTGAACTTGTTTTGTAGTGTTACTATATAGTCATGTCCTTATTCAACTATATCCCTGTCAGTTCCCAACTATGCTGCACCATGCCACACATAATGCCAAAATAGACAACAACCGACGAACACATCCAAAACCAGGCTTGTATAATTCAATACTGTACAACGCAAAGTATTAAAGTAGTGAGGAAATAGATGACTTGCCAGTAGACTAGAGGACAGCACGTGAAAAAGTTCTAACCACACTGTGCAGGAGCCTATGTACCTCCAGATACACTCCATCTGAACACACACACTTCAAATAAACAGCCGTCTTACCTGACGCAGTAGTAAACGTCTCTGTTCCCGCCCTGCGTAGATGTCAACAATCTTTTCTGGTGATAGTCCTCTGGTCAAATGCACCTCGATATGAAGGATAGCCGGTGCTATATGAATATCCATTTTATGAAAATTCTACAGCTAAGCTAGTGGACTACTTCGATTTCAACAAATCTAACAACAAAAAATATGTGCCCGCGTATGTAACATTAAAAAAAACATTTTTTTAAACCAAACAGACAAAACACTCCAAGTCAATTGGCAGTTGGCAAAACTGGAATTGATTAGCCTAAACCTTTTAAAAGTAGAATTTGGCAGACTCTCAATACTGGAGGAGGAGGAGGAGGAGGAGGGAAAATACTGCACCCTGTATTCTATCTGTTAACGTGGAAACGTGTAGGGATTGGGAATTCACCTCACACACTTGTACAACTAAACTTACAATATTAAAGAATAATAATGATTACATTTATACTCTAATATGTATAATAATTATTATATAATAATGAATGAAAAAATCGTCACATTCCACCATACTACGCATGCGCGAAACGGGAGCTCCTAAATAAAGTTTTCTTTTTTTCTTTTTTTATTAGGCCTACATTAAAGAAACTTGGATCTCACGCCACTTTCCGTATGACCTTAAACTGTATGATACTTTGCCAGAATCAAAGAACATATATAAGAAAAAAAGATAATGGTCTGAATGAGACACATTCCCAGCTAAAATAGAAGCAGTCTGCCAGTGAAGATGGAAGTAGTCGGACGTGAGATCCCTCTAACACTGCTCTCTGACTCATCGTATCGGCATCGCAGCTTTAGTTAAGATGAGATCCCTGTGATGCCTGTCAAAGTATTCAGCTAGTGACATGGAGATTTACACTGGTGGTGCATACAATAACACACTGATATAGTTTACTTTGTGTAGTGGTGCAAATTATGCTTTATTCAAGGGTTGTTGTAATGAGGGGTGGGGGGGGCAAAACACTGCTACCAAAATATTCACATCTTATTGGGAAAACACACTTGATTACACCCTTGCAAAGTATTAGTACTTTGCGAGCAAAAGTCTCGAGATAGCCAATACCTTCAATGATATTCCATAGCGAGTGTGACTTTTATGTGGGCAATCATTTTGTCAGAGAAAGTGTCAAATTGTTTACATCTGGAATGAAATTGTTCAGTTGTTCTCATACAGCTGTGGTCAACGTACTCATGATGTTTGTTTTCCACTTAGGATCTCCTCATCAGTAAAGCCCTGTTCTGAAGAAGATAGAACAAAACAAACAGCTTCACTGGAATCCCTCTCCACTGTAAATAAATACAACCATGAATCAAAGGGGCTGTGTTCGAAAAAGCTGTGCCTTCTGTCTGTAGGCAAAAATGAAACTATTTGAATTTGAATTGGTCAATTGGGTCAGTGCCTGAAAAAGGAGTTGTCTGGAGCAGACAAAGCGAACGGTTCTTCAAATTATGAAGGAAGAAAAAAAAGTCTGCTTTGTTGTGTTTCCAGAGTTGAAAATTATAAATCAGTCCTGTAATGTTTGCACTAGTTATGGGCAATTTCCAGGTAAAGCGCATTGAGCTGGCTCATTTTTTAAAAGCACTGACAATTACTGCAAACATACAATCAATGCATGAGCTGGCAGCACCAAGCCCGTATGGCAAAGCAGGTAAGTGACAACCCCTCATCAGGTGTCATTAATGGAAGACAGACGAATGGACTTATCAGTACCACAAATTTCCCTTTGGTTTTAGTTATTTTTCCATGTTATTGCTGGTTACATTTGAAGAAAAGAAAAAAACCTGAAACAGATTGGGAACTTATTACACTGTATTTCTAATAGAACATGTTCTCAGTTGTGGAAACATTCCTTCATTGCTTCATCAGCACATGGAGAGGCTCTTACATCCTAATATGCTGTTTTTCACCAGTAACAAATTGCCATCACAGATGTGAAACAAGGCTTACAAATATCTTTCAAGACAAATTCATCAGCGTTTACACATTCACAATCATCTTGTTTCCTCACTCTGATTATGAAAGCAATTGAATTAAGATGTTTACATATGCAGAGAATTTTTTTTTTCAAATAATCCTCATTTTTATGCAAGCTCTTCTTGCATACTCTAATTGAATGCAATAGCCCCCTCCCCCAGGTTACAACTCAGTCGTTTCCATCCTGTCACAAACTAATGTATTTCATGTTGCCCCCATGCAACTTTCCCCCAAGTAAGTGCTGAAACTCACAAGCAAGTAGAGTCCCACAAGTCATGAAAACTCAGATGGACAAGCTTGGGTGTGTACATATCCAAACAACTCATCTTTTTTATGTATTGTGCTATTAATTTGTAAAGTTTACGAACTTTACAGGTCGTAAAATTTGGATTTGTGGATTTCAAAGCTGAATCATCAAAGATTTAAGCCCGCTGTAAAATCTGCCACAGAAAAATCTCCGAACGACTTGGAACGACTTTGAATAATCAGACACCTGTCAAAGGCGCACACTGAAAAGTAAGATGTTAGCTAACTTTCGATGTGCAAACGTTATTCCTAAATGTAATTACAGCGCAGAATTCTATGGTATTAATTTGTGAAGTTGAGTAGAGACAGACTGAAATTCAGGTAAGAGCAGAGAGAGAAAAATAAGTGTCCAGTGTCCCTGTCACAGTAGTGACATCTGTCTAAAATGAGTCGGGGATTTGTAGACTGACTCAACTGTTGTAAATTTGGGGCGTATACTCACATTTTTTCAGAGTCTGTTGTAGACGTGAAAGGCCTTTAATGCAGTAAAAAACGTACTTAACAAATACAGAATTCTTAGTGCTTCATTTTGATACTGTAACGAGACACACGTTATGCTTCACCGGCATCTACAGTACCTAGCTTTCACTAGTAATCACTTAGCAACCACCTGATGGCACCACAGACAGTATTATATAATGCTAAAGATGCCGGCATCGTCATTGTAATGCTGACCTTACACTAGATGATATTTGAAGCCATTTCACAGTTTTAGACAAATTTCGGAGTCGGAATGAAGCCGGAATAAAAGCATGGCTGCTGCCGCGCACTCCCATCACCAGGTGGAAAACTCCGTCAGAGCTGTCTTAATGCAGTCTTTTTCTCGACAAAATCAAACATGCGTGTTTAATATTATCTTAAGTCTTTAGGGGGCGCCCCGGTGGCTCACCTGGTAGAGCGCGTACTGCTTAAGGCTTAGTCCTTCCTGCGGCCGGCCCGGGTTCGAGTCCGACCCGTGGCCCTTTTCCATATGCCATCCCCTCTCTCTCTCCCTACCTTTCCTGTCTGCTTACTGTCCTGTCCAATAAAGGCAAAATGCCCAAAAAAATGTATCTTAAAAAAAAAAAAAAGTCTTTAGTCTCAATAGGTGTGTGATGGTCAACGATGCGATTTATAATGTCACACTGTTAACAGCCAATAGGTGTTCTGTCTTTGGCTGACATCAGCCAATCCTGCTGGAGTCTTTCAATATGTGATGCTGCATGATTCTCAGTCTTAACAGAATCTTAAAGTGTGAGCACCGCTAGGACTAGAAACTCATGTATTGAGACAAATTGTTGTTAAATGTGAGTGTGTGTCAGATAAGACGTCTTATCAGACAAAACTGGCCAATCGATGCAGCTTTTGTTTGCATCATAAAGGAAATGTCAATCATACTTTCAGATTCAGATGCAGAACTAGGTTATTTACAACAACTGATGCAAGTGTGTGTGTGTGTGTGGGGGGGGTAGAGCCTGTGCAACTTACAATAATTTGAAATAACGTTTTAATAACATGATATTCCCAGATTTTACCATCAGCTCCTTACTGTGGAGTGAATGCATGAGATCATGTGTATGGGACTGCCATAAGCCAGACTTATCTTGAATGTTGGGTATTTTACTATTTTGTGAAGCAAGGGATGGTGCATGCTTACAAGCATTGTAAAGTGGAAAAAATATGTTTTTCTGTGACAACACTGTCCTTTGGAACAATTTTTAACACTCCATGTTGTATACACTTCGTCAGTGTTGCTAAATGAAATGTCAGAACTTCAGATATAGAAGACATCCCATTCAAAGAGTTAGGAGTCTTGTCTTGTTAGTCACAGACTTACTGCACAGGGGGCGTTATGAAGATGGTGCCAGAGTACCGACTTATCTTAAAGGGAATTTGATGGTACCCATGCAATTAACTAATATTCCCTATAGGAGCCATGTGGTAACACTCTAGCAACCACCTAGTAACACCCTAGCAACCACCTAGTAACACCCTTGCAACCAACAGTAATCACCTAGCGACCACCTGGTAACACCCTACTGACCACCTATAACACCAACTACTAGCCTAGTGCTGTTACTACTTCTCATACTACTACTACTTCAATTACTTCAACTAGGCTACTATTAGTATTTCAACTGTTTAAAACACTACTTCAACTTGAGAAAACTACATGACAAACTATTTCATACTACCTACAGCAAGCACACAGAAAAGAAAAAAGAAAAATAGTGTTTTACATGCATGCACTATGAAAGCCTTTAGCATTATACAGTACATAAAGAATCTCCAGACGCCTATTGGGCCAGTCAGATGGTAAAAGTAAAAACACACCTATACCTATGGGTACTGTCCTTTCTTTAGCTTCGCTATGTAAGGCTTTCTGCACATACATGTTGTAAATAATTGAATAAGACTTGTGCATATTGGACTGACTTCAAATGGAAGATATGAATCACTGCTTATCTTAATAATGAAATAATTTGTTTTCTAATGCCACAAGTGCTACACCCTATCATATCTTCTACAGGTCACTTTGCTTCAAGGGGCTGTCTACGCATTTATTATTTATATCAACTAAATAATGCAGGGGCCATGGACCAAGAATGGTAGAATTTAAAGAGCACATAGAGAGCATGTAGGTCTTGGAGAATAATGTAACATGATAAGGATGCAAAATTTACTGCTGTGACTTATAGCAATTAATGCATGTCTAAAGGGAACTTCATCAAACTCAAATGTACCTTTGTTTCTGTAGGTATGAAATTAAGCATATTGGGTGAAGACCTCAGCCACAGGCTAGATGCTGTAGAACTAGACAATTCATCAACATGAATGACAAGTGTTGGGGTGTAAACTTGGTGAACAGAGGAGAAAAAGTGCAGGACTAGCAAAACTTTTCACCTCAAGGTGAAATCAATAGAATATTGTAGCCTCAAAAACTGCTTAAAGACCCCAGGAAATCAGTCCTCAGCTCATATCATGCAGCTTTGGAGAAAAACAAATATGGACATGAGTTATGCAAGTTGAACTTGCTGCATGGCTGCATTGCGTTGGTGAATACTAGCCAAAAGCTGAATGGTAGCAACCTTTCTTAACACAGGACTAACTTACTGGGATCACTGTGTATCTTTTGAAATTAGTATGAACATTACCTTTGAAACAAGGCTCCAGTGTAACACCTTGAGCTTGCTAAGAGATGTCAATCAAAACGTTAGCTTCAGTGAGCTGCCCTTCACACAATGTTTACAGGAAAAGTGGAGAAAGATGATCTCAGGCTGTTTTGAGTGGACATGCATCTCAAATTCCTTATATGCATTTTTTTTGGGATGTGTCATCTGTTTAGGTACCTGGCTTAATATAAAATAAGTCATTTTTGATTTCTTGTGGTCTTTAAATCCTTCCACTTGGGCAGGTTTGCAGCATTTGAACCGACACACCCTCTAATGCCTCCACTTCGCAGGTTTGCAACATTTGAAATAGAAGAGCTTGTAAAACCATAAGCCCTGTTTAGACAAGATTAGCATTGCAGAACAACGACCTGGACAAGATATATATATTACTTTTATTACTCCTATGAATTACTGTGAAGGAATATAATTCTCGTCAGATTATATTAGTAGTCATTTTTAAATCACATACCATCAGTGCAGATGGTACTAGAACTGACAGTTTTGTGAGTTTGCTCACAGTAGGTTATTTGCCTAATAACTATTTTTCCCGCAGGCACTGCAATAATTATCAATAACGGTGATCTGCACAGACTGAAATCACTCCAATAAAATCTACATTACCAGACATTAACACTAGAGCCATCCGGACAGGGCTTTAGGTTTCAAAATCTTAAAAATCACACAAAAAATACCCTATTTAGCTAAATAAAAGTTATATTTAGCCACAATGCAGTTATTGTACGAGTGATTTCTGAGTTTGCCTGATTGAAAGTGATGCTGCACAATTCTGTCCTGGCAATTATTATCCCCATTTATGTGAGAGAGAAATAGAAATCTTACATGTATAGAAAAAAACATAAATATGCATACCTTAAAAAAGAGCAATATTGTTATTTTATGAGATGCAACCTCATCAACATTTTAGTTTTTCCTCAAAGTGCTAAGGGTTGTTTACAAGTATACCTCATTAATTACAATAAATCTCAAGTGTATATTGTTTACTTTTGTCCTCCTAGGGAATAAGCGGAGGGTATTACGCTCTCTTCCACTCTCTTTCTTTCTCTCTGTCTCTGTGGACCACCAGTGCTTTGAAAGAGAAGAGTATGCAAAGTACATAAAAGGCACCATGGGACTTGATCAAAGCAGACAAACACTGTGCTTCCTTTAACAAAGACAATGAACTGAAATTAGAATTGTTGTCCGTGGTGCATTTGTACCTTCCAAAACTTTAGGTTTGTGAAAATTAAGGTTAAAATTATTTTAAATACACAATATGTTGTTTAGTGTAATTTTGGGCAGCACTAAGTATGATAGCATAACACTTAATTTTTATTAAGTTATGAAAATGTATTATACTAAAATAAATATGACATACTGATTTGCAGTTTAACAGCTAAGAAAAAAATATATATTATGGTGTCCTGACTGACAACAGGCAGGCCACAAAAGTTTATTCTGTTAAAATTCAAGTCCAGCTCTGCAGAAGCAAATTACTGATGCCTGCACAGCTGTCGATCTGGATATACTTTATCGGATACAAAAAAACAACAAACCTGCGGAAGTTAGTGGTGGTATTATGCTGAGTCCATTCTGCAAGGGAGTCAGTAATTTAAGACCGAAAGTAGTGAACAGATTTAAAGTAATAATCCACATATTTTTCAGATGAATAAATGTCAGTTTTACTGCTCTCTATCACCAATTTATACCATACAACAGTGATTAGTCCTGGTCCATGAAAGCTTTTACATTTGCTGTTCTAAACATCCGGTACCAGTAGCTTTATCAAAAAAATCCTCTGCTGAAGACAGAGTAGCCATAATGCATTTTACCTTTAGGTAAGTAGCAACAACAGTGTGTTTGAATAAGAACTAGCTAGTTAGCATGAGCAGCGATAGCCACAATGGCTCAACAGACAGAGAGAAGAGCCCCGCCAACAGAGACGCAAACTTCACCAATACAACATCCGGGGGGAAAGAAACGGAAGAGATGAGAAGCTTGGTTTCATAAGTTTAGTGATAGCTTGGTTATCAGGTTAAAAATATTAATGTGACACTGTTGCTGATGTTACTGTAAGCCGTTGCGGTCTTGATATGTTAGTATTGGTTGAGTATTTGCTTGCGGCTGTCATAACCAAACAGTTATGACATCTTTTTAGAAAGCATGTCTGATATTTATATAGTGTAATAATTACTGTCGAGGACATGATTGCTCTTACCGGCTGAAATTCTATTGCGCCGTTATGTACAGTTGCTTCACTGTCAGTAACACTGACAGCACATGCTTGTTTGTTTAGGGGGTGTGGAAGCTGCTGTCTGAGCAGTGATGTCAAATGATGGCGATACTGTTGGAAAGTGATTGCTGGGAAATGAAGTGCAAAACACCAAAGCAATGACCACTTATCACTAAATGTGTTGCCAAAAAAGGATAAAAACAAGGGTCCTATGGATTATATATTTTTTAAAATGTTTATTTATTTGTCAAATTTTTCCCCTTTTCACCCAATTTGGTCATCCAATTGTTCCCCTGCCTAAGCAGTCCCGGTCGCTGCTCCGCCCCCTCTGCCAATCTGGGGAGGGTGTATAGACTCTTACATGCCTCCTCCGATACATGTGGAGTCAGCCAGCTGCTTCTTTTCACCCGACAGCGAGGAGTTTCACCGGGAGGACATAGCGCATGCGGAGGAACACGTTATTCCTCCCATTTCCTCCCCCCTTCGAACAGGCGCCCCGACCGACCAGAGGAGGCGCTAGTGCAGCGACCAGGACACAAACCTCTATCCAGCTTCCCGCTCACAGACACGGCCAATTGTGTCTGTAGCGACGCCCGACCAAGCCGCCGGTAACACAGGGGCGTGAACCTGCAAACCCCTGTGTTGGAGGCAAGGGAATAGACCACTACACCACCCGAGTGCCCGTGGATTATCATTTTAAAATACATTTAACAATCACTATCAAAAGGCATGTCATTTAATTTGAAAAATGTCTTAATTCAGATAAAAACAAAGTAGTCCCAGTAGTGTAAAGGTATAATTCC
>OMOV01081578.1:0-19567 GCA_900312565.1 Beryx splendens | reverse complement strand
CGCTCTTCCGATCTCAGGCAGATTGTTTATTTTAGTACTGGGAGCCTAACCAAACGATGCATGGCCGTGGATCTGTAGCCATAAAAATTCATCCGCCGTCCCTCGTGTGGGAGTCGCAGCGGAGTGTGCGAAATAGTAACACTTCAGATGCGGGTCGTAACGACGGGACCGCCAGATGCTCAATGGGATGCTCAATGGAGCCGATCGGGGGCGAGTGCGATGGCGAAGCTCCCCGTACGCCTGCTATTCCCACCTCAGCAGAGAGCGAGGCGTCCGGCGGTGGCAGTCAACCGGGCCGTTTGGCTCTCCGCAGCCAGCTGAGAGGACAGATGCTGATTCCCCTCGTAAGCATGAGCGTTCTATGGCTTTGTTGTCAGCTAACAGGATTTCATGTAAACTCTTGTCCTTAGGCTGTTAAAAGTAGTACCGCAAAGTTGAACCTGAAACCGTTTCATTCTAATCATAACCTCTAGAATTAACAAAATAGTAGCACTGGTGTGTTTAAATGGGCCCAATGTGAACTCAAAAGCCTCCTTTAACCCTCCTATTACAGTATGTTTGGGGTCACTTTGGGGTCAATTCAACATTTAACGTCTCTAAAAACATGATGAACATTATTTTTTCAGCTTGATACTCGATGACTTTTCCTAATTTCATGGGGAAAACTGGTAAACATAAAGTGTAACATGATGATACGTTTTCAAGGTCCTGTACACACTTTGTGTTCAGCGGTGTTGTTTGGGGTCATTTTGACTCCCAACAAAAAGCCTTATAAAACCAGAGGAAATATAAAAGTTTTAGACATGTTTTCGTTCTCTTAGTTTTGACTGATAACTGAGGGAACTTTGCAGTGCAATTTTTTTGATCTTTAAAAAACATTCCCATGCTTTAGCGCCCCAACGAGACGGGCAGTTTTATCAAGTTTTTATAGAGTTTTATCTCACCTGAAGATGTTCTGTCAATGAGGTCCAGTCAGCTCTTTGAAAGGCTGTTTACTTTTATTGGTATTTTTTCATTATTGACGAACTGCTATGTGTTACCTGCTGATGTTCTGAAGTGTAAACTTGGATAACACTTTCAATTTCTATCATTTTTTGTAGGTTTATGTCTGTTAATTTTAACATAATAGGTTAAAGCTACAGATATGTTTCCCCATGTATAGCTCATCAGCTGATTGGAATTTTGCTCTGCCAGTAAAAGAAGCGTCAGAGACATGAATAACTTCAGATCATATTTCTTACCACTTGAAAGAATAACCCGTTTGTCTCTGCTCTGACAGAGGAGGTCATTTGACTGGCAGCAGGGATACAGTGGATGGTAAATCCGCCTAACCTCACCCACCGTTTATCACTGCAGCAATAGAACCAAACTCTCAAATCCATGTTTAAGAATAGTGAGGTATGTGAGAGCTTCTTGCAAATCAGACAACGTGAAGAAGGCATTTATAGAGACATAAATGATGGTTCATATTTTAAAAAAAAACATCCTCTATTCTCACAGCAACAGCATGTTCAGTTGTATTATGATGATTTTGAATTGGCTCATCTGTTAGGTTCAAAAAAGGGAGTACATCAGCTTTATTTATGTGTTGATGAATATTCATCTTGTAGCTCTATTCATTCTGAAGAGCTCAAGAAAAATGGATTTGATGAAATTCTAAAGCCTCTGATGATTTGAAAGTTTCGGAAAGCACAGGAATAGAGCGACCTTTTTCTGAAACAAGGAGCTTGTGTCTGTATTCCAGGTGACAGGTGATCATTTAGCTTTGAGGCCTTCAGTGCTACACATTGTTGTAGATCAGGTTTGACCACTAAGGATGAGTTACAGTGTGTTTAGTGAGGATCACCCCGGACTGACTTGTCTTTCAGAAGAGCATCATTTGGAACATTGTAATGTGCTCCAGGAAAATCCCATGCTGGCCGCAGCATTCGGTGTTCAGAAAACCTGTACGCTCAATTCATGACAGCCTTTCCACTGCTGCAGAAACGATGCAGTGGATATTGTGCATGATTTGCTTGAAGGTGTGGTGCAATATGAACCGAAACTGGTTTTCCAGTATCTTGTGAAACAGCGTTGTCTCTGTTTGGACACATTGTCAGAGACGATTCAAACTTCAGTTATGGTTCCACAGAGACAGGAAGCAAACCACGTGGGTTGAAAATGGATGATGGCAGCAGAAACCTTGGTTTGACTGCAGCTCAGTCATGGTGTCTTCTGCGTAAGTGGAGATGTAACTGAAAGAGATAACAGGTACTGGAGCCTTTTGATCCAGAGAGTGAATATTGTGTTCTCACCTGTTGTTGCATATGGAATGACATATTATTTGAAGCATTTGATTTCTGAACACCACAGGCTATTTAAACCAACTCTGAGTTTTGTGGGAATATTTTGACCCATTACCAGATACTGCCTGCAGCTCTGTTCAAAATATTATTCTCCAAAGTTATAAAATCTAATTATTTTCTGGTTGTTTTTTTCACATTAAAAATCACTACTTGTTGACAACTGAATTGACAGCAATGAAGTCTACAATTACATCAAAGAGTACAATGAAGAGACAGAAATGAAGGCTAAATTGACTTTAAATTAAGACAAATGAATAGAAAGGATTATTATTTTGATCATCACTGTTTGTATTTATTTGTATGATGATGATGATGATGATGCTGAGGGGCGGGGTGATGGAGGTGTGATGGATGGAGAAGTGAAGACATGTCGGGCCTGGCTGAGGACAAGAAGACGAAGAAGACGAGAACCACGATGAGACAGGTAGAGACACAGAAAGAGAGCGTGCACACACACACACACACACACACACTTTCTCTTTCTCCTTCTTCCTCATTATTTTCTTCCTCCTCCCCTTCTCCTCCTCCAAATCCTCTTCCTCCTACTCATTCACCTCTTCCTTCACCTTTCATTCCTCCACCTCCTCCCTCTCCTGCCCCTCCTTCCCTTCATTTCTTTCTCCTCCTCCTCCTCCTGCTCCTCCTCCTTCCTCATCCTTTTCTTCCTCCTCCCCTTGTCTTTTCTGGATTTTTCTCCCCTTCTCCTCCTCCAAATCCTCCTACTCCTACTCATTCTCCTCTTCCTTCACCTCTCATTCCTCCTCCCTCTCCTCCTCCTCCTCCCTCTCCTCCTGCACCTCCTTCACCTGTTCCATTTCTTTCTCCTCCTCCTCCCAGCACAGAAGTTGGGGAAAAGTGATGATGGTGATGATGATGGTGGACAGAGTTCTGGTGGTCCTCACACACCTGTGGCTTGTCAGCTGGTGGCAGAGGAGAGCTGAGGATGGATAGGTGAATATGATGATGATGATGATGGTGATAATGGTGATGAAGGTGACAGTCCTGGTGTTCTTCATCTGGTGCTTGTTGGCTGGTGGCAAAGAGCATATGCTGCTGCTGTTGTGTGAAAACCTCGTAACTCCAATTTCTGTGTTTTTCATGTTTTCACTTCAATTGAACGATTACATTCTCCTCTATGGGTTGAGATAATTCTACGACCTCCTGGACTTATAAAACCCTTTTAAAACCCACTGGTTAACCCTAACCCTAACCCTGAGGATGATGATGGTGGGGATGGTGGTGATGGTGGTGATGGTGTGTTTGGCCAGTACAGCGAGGTGGAGTCAAGGTGATGTTGCTGAACGACAGTAAACACAAAGTCAGTTTCCTTAGGAATCGAAGCAAAATCGATTACTTTCACTTGATTACTTTTAGTGAAAAATATTCAAAGACAAATTAAAGTAACTTTACTGCTTTTAAGTTTACTGCTCCATCAAATTTGGTAGAAAATGCCATTCAGTTATTTCCCTCAAGTTCCTACCTGTTACTGCTGCTGTTAGTTGGAGACCTTGCCATCATGCGAGCCGGCTGAGAGCTTTTCGGGAGGTTGGCCCTCCTCTTCCTCTCCTCAGACCTGGTTTTGGCCCAACCATGTCTGGGCTGAAAGGAGGAGCGAGACTTCTGCCCATCTGCAGCCTCCATGACAGGAGGCGCTGCCTCACTTCTGCCAACTCACAAGCTGGGAGCCAGGGAGGAGGACTTTCCACTGGAGGAGACAATCAGTCAATCCATTCATCAGTCAACCACTCACAAAGCAGTAACCACACACACACACACACACACACACACACACACAGACTTACTGGGAGCAGTCGTGGTTGCTGTCACTCAGGTGGCTCAGAGAGATAAATGGATGGCTGAGGACTTCGCCAGGCAAAATCCTCTTAGCTGCATCCATTTCCAGCATCCGTTTTAAAAGACCAACAAACTGTCTCCTGTCCTCGACCTCGGCCCCATCATCTGTAGTCAGGTAGAACGAAGGTGATGAATTTCATCAATTTAGCCTTGACTTGTACAACACAACACCTACCTCTCTCAGTTCATCCAGAGAGCTGAAGGGATAGAAGAGGTGGTGACCAGACTCTATCCCTGTGTCTGCTGTGTATTCATCTGGGGTCTGAAAAACATTTACTGTGATATTTTAAATAAATCCACAGGCACTTTTACATGAGGAGATTTTGTGTGGGTGTGGTACCTTGAGCCTCCACAGGTTGTGGGGAGCCTGTCTCCTGAAAAAGGAGGCGGTGCTTGCTCCAGCGCTGAGCATGTGATGCCTTGGCTCTCCCCGGGTGTGCTTGATGAAGCGGAGCTGGAGAGACAACACATGGTCATGTTAGTCTAGAATATACATCAAGATCCCATGAGGTTTTGGAGATGTGTCCATTGTGATTGGCTCCTGGAGAGCTTTCAGGAAGAGTATCTATGGAAGCAGCAGTGCTAGATCTATTAGGAATAGAGTAGACAGGAAGGTTACCGACCAGGTCATATTCACACCTCCCTGTATAGAACGAGTAGCCGAGGAACAGGCCACCCATCACGCAGCCCAGAGTCCACATATCTATGGGCTCGCTGAACGGGAGGCCCAGGATGATTTCTGGAGACCTGAGGGGCGAAGAAGAGAATACAACATGACACATACTGTATGTGACACAGCCTCTTATTTACTGCTTACTGACTGTAGGAGAGAGACACTAGTAGAGTATCAGTGCAGGGCTTTAGAGATCTCACCTCCAGTACAGGGGCTGACAAACATAGCCGATCTTTGCCACTGATGCTGGTATAGCCAAGCCGAAGTCTATCTGTTTGACCTGGATTGGCTCTTTCAGGCGGTTCACCAGCATGACATCGTCAGGCTTGAGGTCCGTGTGGATCACTCCCACAGTCCTCAAGCCATCCAACGCCGAAAGCTGCAGGTACAAAAATGTAGAGTTGATGCCATAGTTGGACATTGAAAAAGCTATTTATTTAGATTTCTCTTAGACAAAAGTTGAGGATTCATTTTTAGATTTTCTCTATATTTGGCTTTATCGTTTCAATCGGTCTGCAATCTAGTTGTGAAAACTACATCCACTATACCTGCTGAACGATTGGCCTAATCTGCTTCCGAGGCATTGGGCTGGACCTCCTCTCCCTCATGTAGTCCCACAGGCTGATGTCTAGCTCCTCAAACACCAGACAAGTGTGTCCTTTCAGCGTAAAGCAGTCGCGCCACTTTATGATGTGGCACTTGTCCAAGTCCAAATGGCGCAGTTGTTTTCAGCATGGCAAAAACTAACTTAATTAACTAAACATTTATTTGCAGAACATCATGAATACTATTCTTATAACGAGCGGCACAGCTGATGGAGCAGGAAAACATGGTAGTGCTGCCTTAAAAATCAAGCTGGTTGGGGTGATGATCTGAATAACTGGAATGAATGAATGAATGAATGAATGAAATGTTGCAATATCTGAATGTGAAGTTTGATGTTGACAAAAAAAATACTAGCTCAATACTGACAACAAAGATCAAAACTAACATTTTCTAAGGCAAGGTTTAATTTGGCTTAACAGCACAGAGAAGTGAGTCGTACTGGAAGCTGAAGAGGCCTGTATTCAGCCTCCAGAAAAGGCACATTTGGCAGCTTTAACTCATTCCTCTGTGTTGACTGTGTTGGGCATAAAGGCAGCAATAAGCCGGCCAGCCTATCATTAAGGGATTGTTCAGAAGCGGAGCCAGTCTTCTGTTTCTTGCTGTTGTTGTGATCGGCCTGTTGCTTGTGGTCTGGGCCCACGCTGTTCTCTGGCTGCAGACTAGCGGGGCGTCTGTCAAACCAGGCCCATGTTCTCATTTTGCTCTTCCTCGGCTGTGGTGTGATCTGTGCTGTCCGTGAAAACAGCCGAGTGGCATATCATCATGCAAATACACATTTCATCTAATGTACCACATGCACCTTTTGCGTTTGTGTTTTTTAAAACACTTAAGTAGGTTGGTGTTTATTTTAATACTGCTAAAATGTTGTTTTTTTGCAATGAAACATTTAGTCTTTTTCATTCGGAATAGAAAGAGCGATGAGCGATGAGTGCTTTATTTCATTATGATCATAAGGTTGTGAGTAATTAAGCGGCTAGCCTGGCTTTTTCAACATGGGGACTGATTTCAATTGGCTTCAAAGCATTAGACTGGCCCTATTCACAGGCAGACCTCCTAGAGCCCCGCTAATGGTTCTGCATCAAATTATTCAGAACAAACACAAGAGCCGTGCAAAGCCAAAATAGGAATTAAGAATTCATTTGTAGGTTCATTTTGAAGCAAATTAAAGCAGAAGTCCACCCTAAAACAGAATTCACAATTGTTATTCCTACGATGTTGGTAGTCTCCCAACTGCTAAAGTGAGTCAAAAGAGCGCCAGCATAATTTCAAACAGAAACTTCAGGCATGACTCTAGCAGATCTTTTTTGGACACAGTAATGTGATTTAATGATGCCATGGTGTGACGTAATGGTGATTGTTCTGGGATATGGGGACATTTTGTGAAATAAAGCAAAGTCGATCTACCATTCATTGGCAATGCGGCAGCTCCAGACAGACTTTAGCTGTGAGTGCGTGAGTTGAGAGAGTTATTGTGCTATTCATAACCATAGCTCATAATCATAGCACAAACTGTGTTTTGGGGTGGATTTGCCATTTAATGCACTTGAGTTCAAAGAAGACTTGCCTCCCCCCGGTATTAGTATTCAAGTCATGAGCCAAAGATACACAACAGGGCACAAAATTAGGAGCACATTGTACAGCCAAGTGAGAAATTAAACTCGATGTCCACTGTCGAATCAGTTTGGGTACACACACTTTTACAGAGTACACAACACCAATCAGTGGTATCTGTGTTTCCACTTTGTGTGGTAAGATAACTGGAACATGTACTTTATATGGATGGTTAGGAGTGGTTTGCGTTGAATCTACAAAATCAGGCCCCGCCTAGTGGTGCACGACTAGTCCCAACTTCAGACTCTAATTCTAACTGTGGGAGTCGCTGTAATCAACCCCTTGACTCATATAGATGAAACCATGTTCATGCCCAGGAATTATGTCACACAAAAATAGTTGATTGAGTGATTTTTTTCAAAAACATTGGCCTTCATGATTAATAATTTCATAATTCAGTGTGGGGTTTTTTCACTTGGGGGTTAGTGATAGTAGGCCATTAGCATTATCTCAAAAGTGAGAAAATGAAAACTTGTAGTAGCTCTAAAGCTAAATGGTGAGACATTTTAGATGATTTGTGGCTAAGTCAGACAGTTTTGTGTCAAAGATTGGATACCATGATACAAACCTAACCTACTCTTTTGACTACCTTCCTGTTTCCATAGGAAGTGAAGGTGGTGGGCGATGAGAGACTGTGTACAGCTAAAAAAACAACAACACTGAAATAGTTACTAAAATAAACCTACCTCAGCTATAGTGAGTTAATGATATTTCATTGATGAATATACAGAACATATAATAAAAAAACACTAACAACTTTTTAATACTGAAAGGTCAATCTTTTTACTTTGGAAAGTGCTAGTTAGAGGACCAGAGCGGATGGTCTACTGGGGACACATGGATGATTATGGTGTCTCCATGATTATGGTGTCTCCATGATTATGGTGTCTACATGATTATGGTGTCTACATGATTATGGTGTGCATGTTCTCGTCACTGAAGTTGTCAAAGAAGCCAATCAACCAAAAACTAGATGTATTATTGATAACATGAGATCTGTTTTGTGTTGTGTTGGGCTGTCATTTCATAGGTCCTCTCTGTCACTGTGCGTATTATGTGATGGCACCCAGCTGTGTAATTGGAGACCAGTCCACCATTAACTCCACTGATATAATAGATACATAAGGATGCATGTTGACCCTGTTGATTACGTAGCTAGAGTATGCTGTGCTTGGGGAAAAGCTTGCTGTATGTTTGTGATTGCTCTACTCACTGAGAATTAACAAGTCAGGAGTCAGCGGGAGCGTATGTTTGGAAACTACTTTCATAAATGGATAAGGATATGAATATTAATGGCATCCCAGATGTCGGACTTGCTGCGCTTTACACACACTTTGCTCTTGCATTTCACTTGCAAACCCATTTAAAATAGAGTGTGTCTCTAGTGGCGGAACACCTGGTTTTATTAGTATAGTGAGTATAGTGCACAAATCCACATTCTGCCATCTGCAGTGGTGATGTCAGCACCTCAGTGGGTGCTGGGTAACTATTCCCACCTCGACATCTCCCAGGATTGGTAATGTTAGATGGAAGAAAGAGAACTGATTAAGAAGGGGATGAGCAGAGTGAGAGATAGAGGAGATGAAAATCCCTGTGGTGAGTGAGGTTTGGTTCTGCTGGAAGCCGGCAGTCCCAGGAGAAGCACTCTGAGAGTGGAGAGGGGGGGGCATGTGCAGCAGCTCTTCCCTATGCTACTGCTAATTATCACCCCAGCAAGGAACAACCAGATGTTCCCATCCACCACATGCCATTAGCCTAATATCACACATTAGCATGAGGTATGTTAGCCTGCCATCTTGGGAAAGAAAAGCACTCACAACAGCTGATGGGTGGCTGTATGTTGAATTTAGGCTAAGTTTATTGATTCAGATTTTCTCCTCCTTTGCCAAGACAATCATAGTTACATCCTGAACATGTTCATGTCTGCTCCACAGATGGTAAGTCAACAGCAGTTGTACTGCAAATTGTATTGTTACAGAGATTTAGAAAATTATGAACAAGATGGAGCTTTTACAGTTATCTTCAACTCAAATAGGCCTCCTTTGAATTAATCCTAATAAAATTTCATTTTTTCAGAATAGTGTCACAGAGAGGGAGGGAGACATGATGATGACCAACAGTTTGGCAATCCTGACCCTGCTTTTCTCTCCCACTGCCAGTCCAGGCTTAGCCCTGTGACAGCCGGCCTCCTGGCAGGAGGGGAAAGTATCTAAACGGTATTTTACTCTGAGATACGTGTCCTTTACTTTACTTTTCCATTTAAGGGGATTTTATACTAGCTTCATGAAACCAGCCGGACTCCCACGTAATTACATTGTACACAAGGTCCGCCTGGTTGCTGAATGAAAAGTGGCAGAGTATGCGGTGTATCACGAAAACCTCAAGGGGATTGTGGTGGACCAGGTTCACCTCACATAGGCTACAAATGGTAAATATAATTCACAGCTAGCTCTTTAGCCACTGCTGATGGACGATGTGGCTGCTAGTTGTCATCAGCTGTGCATGTCAACAAATGTGTAAATGCGGCACCCGTTGATTGCGTCACACAGTTCATTAACTTGATTGGGTGAAGTTTCTGTCACTCAACATAAGGCCATGCCCCTAGCTGAAATTGTTTACTAATGTGCAGGAGCCAAACGTATTGTTGTGGTGGAACAGAGTACAACAATATGAATGCTTCCACCAGGCTAACTTTATATTTGCACAACTACATATTTAAGGAAATATTAGTTTTACTCTGCTAAGCTCAGCCCAGTTACGTTGAATTCAAGGTACAAAGGAACTGATAAGCTTAAAATAAAAAAAAGAGTGAATGAATTATGACATTTCCAGCACATTTTAGTAAGTAAGCTTTTAATTGGTTTAATTGGTTCATCATATTTATTTGAACATCATGACAAGCCCATTTAACCAGGAAAGAGCCCACAGCAACAAGATGACAGCCCATAATATTATAAATATAGATGAAGCTCTTTCTCAGCACTTTATGTAGTCAATCAAACATAATCACACTCGTTGTACATCAGTGTAATTTTATTCCTTGCATGCACTAAATCGTAGCTTTAGTGAGTAATTGTGTCTTTTTCCTACAGACGTACGCTGCTCTCAGTGGAGGGATTAAATATGATCCAGCCATGATCCAGTGTCGTGCTCCTCAAATCTCATGTCCCATTTCAACCTCTGCAGTCATCCCTCCTCTTCAGAAACGATCTTAACTGCGTGAGACTGAGACGGCTTGTTAGAAGTCATTTGTTTACATGTTGCTGGCTTTTCACTTGTCACAGTTGCAAATTGCTCCGGACTATTGACTAACACTATTTTGATAACCTCTAGTTTGCGTGATAGATAACGATGTAACGATCACTTTTGTTATTACCAGACACTTTTCCCCAAGTATCTCTGGCTCTAGCACAGTTTCTGTATAGTGAGTCTGTACCTGCTGTGAGACGCATTCAGTTCCCCCCATAGTCTTGTAATGTTCTTTTCTTTCTACCAAACTTGACTGAAGCCACACAGCATAGACAACCTTCATGAATATGCATGTTGTGGTACATACCTGTCAATAAAATCCTACCTGTAGCTGTGTGTTATAGACAGCCTGCAGAACCAATGGACTGAAGTGCACAAGCTCAAAGCCATGTCATGCATTGCATCTCTTCCTCCACCTCAGTACACTGAGCCACTAGGTGGAGGCTCTGTAGATCTGGTTTATATTGTGCAACTTTGCATCTTTTATTTGAGTTAGTAGAACCAGGTAATGAAAATCACAAGTTCGCCTTGTATCCTTAAAAGCAGTTTCCTATGGTAGTTTGACAAAGATGCATTTTACAGTCATAGTTTATCATGAGTCTGTCAAAGCAACATTTCTACCTGGTTCACTTCCGTACACAGCGGCCACAAATGCACCTGTTTAAAAACACATAGTGTAACTGACTGGCAGCTAGACTCAGTCACTATAAGCAAGAAGGTTAACTCTGGATTGCAATGAAGCGAGATACCATAGCTATTTAAAATCATTTATTTGAACAATGAAAACAACATAAAAATATATTACCATGAAATACAAACTAGACTACTTGGGTTCACCAAATAGATCTGTGGAATACATGTTAAGTAGGCTAATAAAAAGGTCTGTGTCATGAACAGGCACAGAAAACACACCTAATCTGAAACCTCCATTCTCAGGAAAATAAAACAAGCAAACACAAAAAAATCTGCCTTCTACATGGCTCTGAGTCTTCATTACATCCTTTAACACCTTGAGTCACCTATGACATACATGTATTTGTTTGCTGATTATAGCTTGGCCTTCAACGTGGTTATTCCACAGAGGCTGTTTCTTAAGTTAATAGACCTGGGAGTTAAATGTGTTATTGGATTTTAGTTTTTCTTAACAGAAAGGAAGCAGATAGTGAAAGCGCATCATACACTCTCCATCTCCGCCCCTCGTTTTCCTAACATTTGTGCTCCTTAAGGTTGCTGTTTGTCACCTCTCTTATACTCTCTGTAAGCAAATGATTGAATCCATGAAACTCCGGTATGGTAGCCTGGCCTCCATAGAAAGGAAACAGCTAGAGCAAGTGATTAATACTGTATCCAAAATAATGTGATGCTCTCTAACATCTCTCTTCATGTTATATGAATCTCGCCTCAAGCAGAAGGCTCTCCAGGTCATAGGTGAACCTCCGTTCCATGTTCACATCAGAAGAAGAAGTGAAAGAACAACACGGCATTTTGTTCTCACCAGTACAAGAGCAGCAGGATGGTGTCCAATGTGCAACATGATCTCATAAAGCAACAGCAAGGATTAGACATGGCATTTTCACCTAAAGGTTGGGGAAACAGTGACATTTAGGCAAGTAAAACAGCTTTGGTTAAGGTTAGGATTAAGGATAGGTTAAGTATTTGTGTGAGATCAGGTTGCCAGTGAGGGACAGAACAGTAACAGGAGGGAGGTGAGAGCTGGTGAACTATCAGACCACTGACTGTAAACTGCTGACAGCTGCTGTCTTGTAGCTTACTGTATGGCCCATGAAATGTTGGTCACCAGAAGGCCCATAATGCATTGTAAATACTCTAATTGTAGCTGCTGTGCTCTAATCCTTAGCCACCTACTGACCGTGGTTTGTGCAGTATTGGGCCACTAGCAGAAACCCACATGACCACAGCTGCCATCTTGTTAAGGCACTCATTGACTTGCAAGCCAATACTCAGCCATTGTCGGTCCACTGGGAGCTTGCTGTGTCCGCCCCATAATGTATGTTGGATCAAGGAACAATAGCTCTAAATGAAAATGACCTTTTTAAAGGATTAATTTGATCAGATGTAAATCAAAACCCTTGCCTTAAATAAAACTCATACAACACAGGATAATTCATTCTAATCACTTTTACATTACAAAAATAAAAGGCAGAAGTTAATCTGGGTAGTTGCTAAATTATAAATTGGTCAGAAGGACCACTAACCTTAATGCCATGTCATCAATATGGCCTTAAAGAAAACAGATGCGTGTGATGTGATTTGTTAATCTGGGTTCAATTGTTTTGTGAATTGTCCATTTGTTTTCTGATGTGGTGATTAGCTTTATTTTTGTTCATTTGTTTCGTTAAATGTGGTTGTGTTTTGCACTTTGCGGCTATAGCTCTATATATCCACTATATATATGCTGTATATATATAAAATGTCAGGGCTCATGTTCAATTATGCCAGCGACACACATAAGAATTTAATTCCATAGCAACCATATGATCAAAACACACAGTGGAATGAAAGTTTAAGCTGCACATTACATACCTGGGTAATTCCTTACATTTCTCTCACCATATTTGACCCCAGTAATTACGGAGGCTTTTCTTCGCCTGTTTTGAATGCTGCTCTGTTGCCACAGCAGCAGACTGATGCTATCCTGTTCTTCGGCAGCCTTTAATGAGGTCTGCATATTCCCCTTAGTATGCCATCTGCTCAGTGCTGCTAACACCAAATCAAATCCTCTGTTCAGGAAGAGGGCTCCTGAGATTATCATACCGCATACTAGGGCAGGGTGATATGGACAAAATCAAATATCACAATATTTTTGACCAAATACCTCGATATCGATATTGCGACAATCTTCTAGAGATGTCTATTGGTGCTTTCACAAAATATTTACCCAATGAGATTTTTGATAAATAATCATCAGTAATGTGGATATAATGACTAAGTGGGTAAAGGCAAATAATAGAACAGCTAGAAGAGTCTGGTAAGTTCAGGAAATGACATCACTTTACTGTAATGCAGCCTTTAAAACCAGGAAAAGATAACACTTATGCCATATCACGATATTACAATATCCAAAATCTAAGACGATATCTAGTCTCATATCACGATATCGATATAATATCGATATATTGCCCAGCCCTACCGCATACCTGTCCCATTAGGGGCCGCTCGTCAAGAGAGGTGGAGATCAGGGGGACTGGTAGGGAAGGGTTGGGGAAGTCACTGGGGTCAGTGATTTGGGAAGGCAGCAGCCGCTGGTCACTGTTATCCAAGGGCTTTGCGGGAATGAGCGATGGTCACGAGTGGGAGTCAAATCACACTGTTGCCCGCCAACAGCCCATCGATATTAACACAAAGGCTGTCTCTCTCTCAGACCACTCCTATTAAGCTGTACAGTTCTGTGGTGGAGAAACTGCAGTTTTTCCTCAGTTGATTTGGCACATTTCTTCAGGTCCACGGTCTTAAAAAAAGTTAACACAGCTATCTAAACCCTTGAAAATTTCACAAAACTGATTGTAGATGTTCATTGTTCTAATGCAAAATTCAGAGCTACATATAATTTTTCCAAACACTACACACAAACCTCTCCAAACAAAGGTTCATCCTCGCAAACTACTTGACCCAGCTGTCTCAACTCTTACAATTAAACTCTTTACAATTTTGCAAAGCTGATGGTACCTGACAGAAATGAAAGGGTTGATGATGAATGAGTCATTGTATATAACAATAAAAATGTTTGTGGTTTCTCTTTAAGCAAATTGTGATTTATCGTTCCATCAGTACTCACAACTCCTTGCTGTATCACACATAACAATGGCACATGTGAAACTGAAAATTGTGAGGAACAGATGGTAGAGGAAAATATTTAATCAACAAATTCTGGAAAATTCCATAAAATCACATTATGAAAAAGGATTGAGGAACATGTTTTACTATTAGTATTCCTGTATGGATATAGCTGAACATATTATCTAATAGATGTGGGTAGTTTTTTGTTTTTTTTGGTCTTTCCCCCTTTTTCACCCCCAATTTGGCTATCCAATTGTTCCCCTGCCTGAGCGGTCCCGGTCGTTGCTCCGCCCCCTCTGCCGATCTGGGGAGGGTGTAGACTCCCACATGTCTCCTCTGATACATGTGGAGTCGCCAGCCGCTTCTTTTCACCTGAAAGCGAGGGGTTTCACCGGGAGGACGTAGCGCGTGCGGAGGAACACGCTATTCCCCCCAGTTCCCCTCCCCGTTGACCGACCAGAGGAGGCGCTAGTGAAGCGACCAGGACACAAACCCCTATCCGGCTTCCCACCCGCAGACACGGCCAATTGTGTCTGTAGGAACGCCCGACCAAGCCGGAGGTAACACGGGGGCGTGAACCTGCGAACCTCGTGTTGGAGGCCAGGGAATAGACCGCTACACCACCCGGGCGCCCCCTGATGTTGGTAGTTTTAATGTCACTATTTGATGTGATCTGAAAAAAGCAGCACTTCATTTTGAAACGTCTTTGGCCTGTTGCGCAACATCAGTTTTCAATGTCTATGCTGTTTTGAAACGTGAACCTTAGTCTGGAGAAATATGTCAAATCAGTTGAGAAAAGCTGTAATTAAAATTGGGAAATTGGGAAAAGCTGTAATGTCTGAAGAAGGGCTTGACCCGAAACGTCACATAGGTGATAATAAATTGTTCCTGGGAGCATACTGCTAGTGTGCGGACTCTACTCTTTTTAGATACTTGTTCCTCTGTCCAGCACCTAATATTTAACGTTTTTGGATGTGCGTGCTTTTTTCTACTTTTTTCTAAAAGCTGTAATTATACAAGGATATGGGACGATGTTTCTTAATGATGTATTATCCAGTCGGTGTGTATTTTCTCATTAGTATGACCTTGTGGACAGACTCTTACTGTCAGACATAACTAACAGAGAAACATAATTTTTCCCCCTGACCTACAGCAATAATCAGTGATCTAGATGATGCTCACATAATTCATAAAATGCCCAGCAGTCTGGATCAGTGTGATGGAATCCAAATCCAACTACTTAAAGCTGCACTATGCAAGATGTTTATGTAAAAACACACCCGTCTTAGCCATCTAACATGGGCACGTTAGATTTTGAACAGTCAGGGTGGGAAAGGGCCAGTCCAGCCCAGCTCATACTGTTATGTTCCAAGATGTATCACACAAACATTTATCATTTCACAGATTCCCCACCCAAAAACGTTAGAAATGGATCTCAAGAATCTGAGGGATATAGGTGCACATGTGAATATATTTGGCTCATTATTGGTAGCTACCAGACTTTGACCTAGGTAGCTAGCTAGTATCTCGCAAGCTAACTTCCCTGCAAAATGCAAGTCGTTGTTGGACTGGTTGCTGTGGTTGTTCCAAAGATTGCTATCTAATTTATTAATTGTCTATCTGAAGTCCTTACGTATGTGTTAAAGTTATACTAGTTTTATATAGGCTATTCTATACGGGCCAATCTTCTGGGTAGAGTTTGCTACTCCGAGTGTTCAAAATGGCCGCCATGCATATTTGAAACCCTGTAGATTTGCCCTTGAATTCTGGTGTTGGCGATGAACACTTCTCCACCCACCGGAAGTGACAAATCAAAACTTAAGTGAAAACAAACTCCTAACTTGACTTACCAATGTTAGATATTTTGCCTCTCTTCCTTTTGGTGTCCTTTTAAAGCATCACAGACCGCGATGGTAACCATGAGTGTGTGCACTTTACTGTAATTACATCACATTACAGGATTTCTTATTGAAGTTCAGATTTTATCTCCCGCTGCCGTTTAGAGCCACCGACATGTAGATTTTGAGATCCACAGGGATGCTAAAGCTGTTCTTCAAAAACCCTTTCCTCCTCACTACAGGCACATAAATTGGTGTGGCAGCAGTGTTGCGGCTGCTATCAGAGACAGCAAAGGCCACGGTTCAGTGGTCCACATCCCAAGGCGCTAACGTAATTGTAGATGATTACTCTGGAATACATGACACCCATAACTGACACCCTTTGACCCCCTTTGTAGTGACAATCAATCTTATTGGCCGACGGACGCTGGAAAGTCCACCTCCCAGGTGCCTCATGAGTATTCTGAAATCTGATGAGGTCTTCTCTGTAGCCTTTTTGTGAAGAGAGGGTCGCATTCAGAAATATATCATTCACTTGATTTAATTGTTCATCTGTCACAGAGCGTTTTCGGCCATCCGGCCTTCATCAGTGTGTACAAATGAAGGAATTGTGGTATTGCAATCACATGGCTTCTCTGTAGCCTTGCCATGCTGCTAATGCCAACCCCAACCCTAACCCTAACCTGAACCTATGGTGTGTCAGTGTTTGAATCCAATTCAAAGCAGTTAATACTGGTAACCCTGACCTCTCCCTGTGCATAAGTGGTGCTCAGTACTTACATTATGTAGATGCATTACATATGAAAGTAACTATTGCATAATCTCTCAGGCTCATTCGCTCCCATTCAGTTCCAAACAGCATAGAAAACGAGTTTTGTAATTCAGTTGGTAAAGGTAATCCATCACTGTGAATGAGAAGCCATCAGTCATGTTTTGCAAAGTTGCATCCAAATGTTAATATCAGGCTATAAACTTTTACATTTTGAAAGAAGTTCCCTTCACTGTAAGATGCCTGTTTCATATTAATCTATTTGGGAACAGTACGACACAAGAGTGGGTGTCTTACTTCCGGAGTATGACCAATAGTGCTACAGAATTAATTTAAATTACATTTATTTGGTCTGACAGTACTCTTTACTAGAGTAGTACTCTTTACCAGACAACCCAACAACCTGTATTCAAATATCACCAATTAATGACACATCCAATCCACACGCTGCTCCAGCAGAGCAAGCCCTACACCCTGCAGGAGGTGAAATGAAACCACCTGGTATAAGTTAGGGTAAGGGTTAGGCAAGAAAGGTGAAATTGTGAAAAGAAAATATATTTGAAATCTTTGATTACAATTTAAAGGTAGTGTGAGTAATAACGCTGAAGCCTGTGATTCAATGTATCCCAAGTAAGTAAGGGGTTGAATCCATTTTAAACTAAAAGACTAGAGAAACTGTTATTTAATTTTTATACTTTAATATTAATTTCTTGAATTTCTGCTCCACCTCGATTCAAACAACTAATTTAGTTACAACTGAGACCCAAAAAAAACAAATGAATGTATTTTGAACTAATTTTGTAGCACAATTGCACAAATTTGAAAGAATAAAGTCTCAGAATCACATTAACCATGATGCACACTGTTCTGTTGTTGCTCCTGCTGTTTTTTTATACCTTGGCCACGTATTACACAGCGTAATTCCACTATATTCCATTTGATTCATATGCCAAATTATTCCTCCAGGTCTTCTCCTCTCCACTTCAGCTCCATCTGCATGTTTAAAGCAGCAGAGTCATTAAGAGGCAACGAACCACGGGGACACAGCCTCGGTGCTCTCTGCCTCCCCTGAGCCGCTGAAGCATCGTCAGCCTTTGGAGGAAGCGAATCAGAGAGTCTCTACAGGTCCCCTATGGGGATAGAAGAGCGCTCTTAGCCTAACTCGGTGGAAAATGCCAGCACCCACAGGGGCACCGTTACACACAGCCGGGCTAATAAGTATCACAGAGAGACCCGCAATCCACTGGCTGAGACCGGATCATGGATTTCTTCCCCCGTTCCCCGTCGCCACCAAGCTGACTCATCCCAAAAACCTGACGAATCCCCCCTCCCCTCCTCGCTTTAGAAAGGCTATTTGAATGTCTGAATCAGTGTCCCATGTAATACAGGATGTTGGTTATAGGACCACAGGGGGAAAGTGGATGGGGTGAAGCGAGGTGGGTGTTATGAGACACTCTCTCTGAAAGGCAAGCCTGAACTGATACACTTAAGCACACTAGCCACATGGCACGCAGTGGAAAAAATAGGCCCATGAAAAGCATCCGGTTTGAATTTCTTCCACCATTTAACGCTTTCCTTTTCAAATTGAATGGTTTAATGGAAATAAATCAATGAAAACATCTCAAGGCACTTACTGTATGTCACTCTGAATACAAGGACAACGATATCTGATTTCTCAATATAGCCTATATCCTGCATAGAGCTATGGATGATCCCAAACAACCATGATGGCTCAACTGCTTACACATTCACCATAATAAGATCACTAAACTACTTCAGCGGCTCAGAGGAGAAACTGGAAGACTCTTATAAAGCATGTGGATAAGCCAGCGTGGATTCACATTGTTAGGCCGTCTAAACAGCAAGGGATTCCAGCAGCTCATGCCAAGGATTTAGATTTGTTACAGTCAAAACTGCACTACTAGCATTAATTTTAAGGGTAAGAAGAAGAGAATATTTAACAACTGAGAGGCGACGCTGCTTTGTTAAATGTGAAATTCCCTGCTGGAGACATTAGTACAAAGGCGTCCCTTTATTAAGCATAACCCGGTTTCCATGGAAGAGGGGAACTTTATAGCTTGCTCCCACACAAGTCTCGATTCACCTGAGCCCCCCCCCCCGTGTCTTCTTCCTTTCCTCTCACTTGATTTGGCTCTCTCTCTCTCTCTGTTTTTCCCTTCCTCTCTGGCATTCACTTTAATAAGGCAGCGTGAATAGCTGTGACCGAATATAATGCCGAAGACCTGCTTGCAGTCTATAAATGCAATAATGGCTATACCATTATAACATTGGGCACAGTCTCGGCTGTGGGTGAATGCGTTGCTGGGGGAAGATAAGGAGGTGGTGGAAGGGGGGTGGAGCTCCCTTTCCATTAGCTGATTGAGTTGGAACCCACTCCTGCGGTCTTGGGTTTTGTTGCCTTCGCTCCCAAGCACACACAAAGAGAGAAGTAAACATGTTTGTTAGGCTTGCTCGGGATGATGTCGTGATAAAATTGTCTACTTCACCGCTAAGTCACAGGTAGTCTATTTCCAGAAGCGCACTGCTCCAGCCCGTGTTGTTGGTGAGCCGGAGTGAAGGCCTAATGGACCATGCCATGCTGTAGTAGCTGGCTGGCTGTCTGAGACAACACATCCCCGCATTAAGATCCAGCATGGACCCCGAGTGCGATGTCAGGGTTAATAATTGATATATACTTGTTCTGGTTTGGTACCTCCATTGCGGAAAGTGGTGCGAGGAAGAGGAAGGGAGATGAGAGGCTTCACAAAGCATCAGTGTTTTTATTCTTTATAACCCGGCGGCCAAGATGGTGCTGTGTAGAAGA
>OMOV01081544.1:20417-43973 GCA_900312565.1 Beryx splendens | reverse complement strand
CGTCGGGCGTCCCTACAGGCACAGTGGGCCGGGTCTGCGAGTGGGAAGCCGCAAGATAGGGGTATGTGTCCTGGTCGCTGCACTAGCGCCTCCTCTGGTCGGTCGGGGCACCTGTTCGGCGGGGGGGGGAACTAGGAGGAATAACGTGTTCCTCTGCACGCGCTACGTCCTCCCGGTGAAAATCCTCGCTGTCGGGTGAAAAGAAGCGGCTGGCGACTCCACATGCATCGGAGGAGACATGGCCAGTCTCACCCTCCCCAGATCAGCAGAGGGGGCGGAGCAGCGACTTTGTGTTTTTGTTCTGTGATGTTGACCTCCAATTATTGTTTTGAAAAGTAATTCTGAGACAAAAGTAATTGTACAGCAATGTCTGTCTTGAATAATAAAACAAAGTTAACTCCAAAGCTTTATGTAGTCTTTTAATCTTCTGGAACTGTATACAGTAGGAACTGATGAGGCAATTTATAAGAAGAATAAAAAATGGCACCAGAATCTGTAAAATCATAAGAATACCCAGCCCTACACATGAATGTATGTGCCTTGTAACAAACCTATTACGTAAAGTCTTATTTGCTGCCAGACTGAGGAACAGTCTAATGTTCTGTTCTGTCCTCTTTGTGCTTTAGAATTTTCATTCTTCAAATCCTTTGTTAAGTAAGGTAGACAATTGCAGTTATGTCATAATTGCTCAATTTCCAGGGCTACTTAAGCCCTGAAATTTGAGGAAACAGGCCTACTGAAATTGCCATTAGGTGTTTTCTTTCCATGCACAATGGTGCACAGAAGACAATGCCATACTCCCACAAGAACAAAATTATTTGCTGTGAAGGAGATAATGCATAATGCCAGTGCCATTAATGACCTTAAAGCATATAGTAGCCCACCATATTTGTTTTTATTTGTTTTTATTTTCACCCAAAATTATCAACTTCAAGCTTGTTATGCCATCAACTGTTTGATGTAGGCATTCATATCAGTAATGAATGAATGAATCATTCATAAATGTAATGCAAAACTGGCAAAGATGGGGCATTTCAGCAAGCCTTCATAGTCAATTCTGTTACGTTATTTAATTTCAGGAGTTGAGCGTTTAATTTCAGCTTTATACATCAGAATTTAGATGCAGCCAGGTTTTCTCAGCCATTTAAAGTAGAAAAGCTGCGGATGTTGACGAATGAGGCTCCAGTCTTTATTCGGGTTAGCGCCGAACCTTGAACCCAAGCTTCGACTGTAGAAGCTGTGAATTGTATTGCCTCGCTGTCACGATGACTATACTCCATTGTATGGCCAATAGACATTTCAGAGGTTGTCCTCAGGAAATGCAGGCTATATTATGTTTGTGCTCACTGTTATGTTACTGTTACAACGATACAACTTTGTATATGTATCAAGATAACAACACTCTTCTTTGATAAGTTTAGTTGTCAGACTTGCAGAGGAGAAAAACAGTTTTTTTTCTATTGTCATTATTTTTATGTTGTAAGTATAAGCTGTCATTGTTATCCGTCTGCTGACTGCCAAGTGTCACGACAGTATCACCTGCCGAAAGCTATCGGTGATGCAAAAAGCACATTACTTTTAGGATACTGACACTGCCGAGAAGCCGAGATAGAAGCCGACATTTTGGTGTCACCTGTATTTTTCCTCATATTCAGTATTCACCACCATAATGCGTTAGGCCATCATGACAGCTCGTCTCTTGATGGATGTATTAGAAGAGGCAGAGTTGTGTTTGTAAGCTGACATGCTGCACCTGACATCCTAAAAATACACAGTTTAGTTTGTTGTTTTAGCAGAGCACAATGAGCAAATTGGAGGGAATGACGAGGGGATTTTCACTATCAGAATTGCTTGATGGAAATATGCAGCGTTGCATCAGTATGCTTCCCTTTATCATTTTCTCTCTCTTCAGTGAAAATAATGACAAAATGATGATGCCCCAGGATCCTGCAAAGCCTCGGGCCTTACCACATATGCAGGCAGATACACAGACACACGCACAGACATAGGTACACGCATCTCACACACACACACAGACACACACACCTACCTTCATCCTTTCTTCATTATATGAGCGTGCCTAGTCGCCTCGTATCTGTGTCTTTAATACTGTCAGATGCATGTTTTGTTGGCCCAACGTCAGAGGCTAGAGCAGGGGGGAAAAGGACTTTCTAAATGACCGGTCTGTCAGACAGCAAGTCCCCTTGCCCCCTTGGCCTGCACGCCCAGCCTTGATTTATTACCACAAATGTCACGGAGAATTGATGAGCAGCGCGGGTAGCGTGGAAGAAAAGCAGTCCTCCCGCCCCCTTTTTTTTTTCCTGTTTTGTTTCTCATCCATTCCTCGTGTATTTTGAAGAAAGCAAGCATATGAAGGTAGTTTGCATGCAGACAGTCTATATGTCTTATCTTTACCTTTTGTAAAGTGTTCTGCATTGGACCGGCTGAGTTTTTTCCCTATTAAATGTAACTCTAGGTTGCGTGTGGGTGTATTTGGTTATGCCGGGGAAAAAAAATGTTCTGCTTAAAAATTCAACCCACCATCAAGGAATTAAATGTTATGTTTAACAAACCTTGTGTGCTTTGTCACAGGGAATACATTTCTGGGCTCATTTTAAAAGATGACGTGGGAGCTGGAGGGAAATCAATGCATTTAGCAATATGGCTGACTCTGTAAACACCTCATTAGCCGTAACCTTTTTGAAAACCTTGGGGCACCTCGCACAGGATCAAAAACACTCAAAACTCTCTTCGCTCCTCTTTTATCTTCTCTGTCCATCGTATTAGACTACATCTTTACACCACTCCTTTTCCCCAGCACCTCAGGTTTTTATATGGCATCTTATCACACCCTGGCATGTCCTCGCCAGCTCTCTCCTCTCTCCCCATCTCCTCTCTCTGCCTTCCTCTATCTTTCCAGGCAGGAGTTACAGCAAACCTGGCTTGCTTAGAGATGGGAGATTAAAAGCAACAGTGGTAAAGTGGAGGAAAAAAATGCCTGCTGCACTAGAGTGCTTCATTCCCTGTGGCACAGAACATGTACACACAGCACTACATCTCAGTCTTATGTCGGGGGTTGAGCTTAGCACTACAGGAGCAGCAGTGAAGGGAGGGCAAAGGTCAGCAGGGGAGAGGGGAGTTATTGCATAGTGTGAAACTGAGATGAAGTTACAGGTTTTCCCTGTTATATAGACTTTCTGGACACTTCCTGGATTTAGCACAGCACTTTGTTTAGCCTTGTTTAGAATACGGCTGCAACAACTGTTTTGATAATCAATTCATCTGTCCATTATTTTCAAAGATTATTTAAAAATCCAAAAAGTTTTACTCAGTCTTAAACAATGCTCTCTTTCAAACACGATTACAGAAAACAAGCATGCGTGCAAAATAAAGGTTTTTCATAAAGTGCATAGAGCAGCAGGTCTTTATCATTGTTCTTATGTTCAAAAACGTTATTTCAAGTCTGCAGTTTGAACGGAGCTGAAATAAAAGATAAAGACAAAAAAAAACCAACATAAAACGCAAAGTACGCTTCTACAGGAATGAGAAATGTTAACATTTCCACATGATCTGAGCAACAATATAGGCTATAAATATCTGGAACAGTTTTGCCATTAATACCATGGTGCATCAGTAGGGGGGGACAAGCTTAGTTAGGGAATGCTTATCCAGCAAGCTATCGTTAGTTAGCTAATCTCATGCACTGTTAGACTATAACCAAACGCCAAGTGCACAACTGACGTTAGCCTTCTGGTTTTCTGGTGCCGTTACGCAAGTCAACCGCCAACGATTCCAGAACGCAACTTAAGCCATGAAGCCAAAGTGATTTCATTTGTGATAAACAGAGCTCACTGAGAAGCAGTCACTGACTCGCTCGTTTAGCCTACTAACTTTTCAACGGTTTCCACGTGATTTCTTTTCAGGTGCTCATGCATAACCTGCACGCTGCGTACCACTTAAGTTCAATTTTCCATGGTGATGCTTTTGTAGGCCGCCAGGTGCTCCCTTTTCCATCATTTGACCTTCTACAGCATGGGACATCGTCTGTATGAGATGAATGTTCTACCAAATAATATCTGAGTGTTAGTGTGAACTGTGTGAAAACACAACATAACTAAGCATGAAACTCAGAGGAACATATACTCCTCTCTCACAAGAATTGGGTTCTCAAAAAACAAACAACAGATTGTGAGGTTATATCGCCTTACCCTGTGGAAAACTAATTTGACAAACACAGAGTGAAGACTCAAGCGCACTGTTAATGTGCTAATTTAGCTAGAGGGTGACAGGCGTAAGTGATGGCTTTCACCGGGAAAGGACGGATGAGTTGTGGTCAGTGACCCGCGCTGATTGCTCTCCTCTGCACGAACTGTGTTTTGTAATACTTTGTCACCGCCTCTGTCACTAGTCATGCCTTATGGCAGTAGCGGACAGCTTTGATCCCAAGATGATCACTTAAATGTTGTTGAGAACATTTGCTGACGAGAGCATTGTTGCCGTTACCTTTGAGAGAATGAATAAATAGTATTCTGTAATTACCCCCAATCAATCCTCAAGCCCAGGTTTTCCCTCCGAACAGTTTTTTGCTCTGTGTGATGTAGCCAAAGCATCAGCGTGCACAGCTGTCCACTTATAAGCACAGTCTGTCAAATTAATTGGCGAAGAGGATCAAAGTTAATATTTGGCAAATGAGTGTATATGTCAAATGTCTTTACGTTGTTTATAATTTATTGTTGTATCTTTAAAATGACTCTAATATACCCATACATTACAAATGCAAATATTCAGAACTTGCATTAGTTCTGCATTAAAATCTTAGATTGTCTGCTTATTCTCCATATTGTTGCTTGAACTCCTAATGAGATCTCTTGGATGAGGCTGAAGATCTAAACTGAAAAGTAATACTGGTTACAGTATACTCAGATATGCAGTGTATACAGCTGCTAGTAGGCAAACAGCCTGCCATTCGCATTTTACACAGAACCTCCATCGTGGTTTTGAAAGCTTCCAGAGGTGCGGTGACAAGCCCAGGGTCTGTCTCACCACTGTCTTGTCTTTTTTCATGCCAACTGAAACCAGTGGCCGGCACTACTCTATATTTAGACTTGGGCTACAAAAATTAAAGGCAACCCATTCTTTCACACCAGCTGCCTGTAAGAGTTGGATGCTGACATTCAGTCGCGTTGATGGACTTCTGCTGAGCATTGTCACAGTGCTTAATGTAGCCCAGCTACTATCTTTTTTAGCCCGGCACTGTTGTATACGAGTGTATCTTTGTTGCTTCCAAGACTCTTATCTTGATATGTAAGGCTGGAATGGACATCTCGAGTGGTATATCTAACAGAAGAGCATTCCACGAGCTAATTCCCTAAAGATTTATAAACTTCCTACTTAATACTATACAGGGGATTCCTAGCCTGTGCACTGAATGCATAATGTGACACTGATTTATAAAAGTAATTCCATTTAGTTGCACTTTTTGCTCCTAGTGCTCCTCCGTTGTGTCCCCCACCGCGTAATAGCAGGCCCCATGTGGTAAAGACTGTGTAACGCGTTTGCTCTCTTAGTGAAAACTTTCTTTTGTGATGCAAGCCGGAGATTTGGGGCACAGGGAGCTGGGGTGAAATCCATCATCTTGCACTAGGAGTGACCGCGTAGTATCCTTAAAACCAAGCGTGATGTTTGGAAAATGCGTTGAATGTTTTACCCAGTTCAATGGTGCTAACGCAATTTGTCTTAATAGAGCAACTGCATCAAATCACTTAGTACACACTAGTAAAAGCACAAGCAACCTTTTCGATTAAAGCAAAGCTCTGAATTGATTTAGTACGAGACAAGAGAAAAGGAAAGGGAGTTTATGGCATAAAAAGGTTAAAGGCATGGCAATGAAACAAACCTAAAAACGTAAACAAGGTTTTTATCCCAAATCTGAACATTCACAAATGGGCACCAATTCGTGCCACTGTAGCAACTGACCAACGGTTTTACTGAATCTGGCACACGGTGAAACCCGCATTTTAAAAGGACCAATAAAACTTCATGACCTTGTTTTCCATTTATGTGATCGGTGTGATGTCACCGGTTTGTTTTTCCCATTTCTGTTGTGCTTGCTGCATTCATTTTCCTCAAAACGATCCCCTACAAGGTTCCGCTGCTTCTTAGTGAAATAATATCACCATTACTGTGGCATTTCCATGACAAAACCTGCAAAATTAAGTGAGAACTTGCGTGTGAGAAAGAGAACCACACATTTTTTTCCCTCCTGCGCTTATCAATATGACTCAGTTTTGCTCCTTCAGGTCGTGTGGTATATCGTGTGATATTGTTCACAGTGATGAAATTCCCTCTCGCACCCTGACACGCGCAGCAGTGCCACTTCCTTGCGAGGGTCGTCCTGTTGCATTCTCGCAAGCATGCCGCCATAGTGCCTGCTGATGCTATAGGCCAGCCTGCTGCTGGTTCTTGTGCCACTCTGCACTTGAGCTGGCCGTCCGGACCGCTGCGTTAGTGCCACCTCTTTGCATGACACACACGACAAGTCGTTTTCATCAGCGCTGCTTTGTCTTGATACTGTCAGTCAGCTACTCGTTAATGACATTACAGACATATACAGACTTCTACAACCTCAATAGAAATCATTCTTGTACATTTTTGGGTGTGCTGACTTTTTTTTTTTGGGCTGTATTGTTCATTTTTCAAAGGTTACTAATTCATTGCAAATTAAAGTGTCTGTTAATTATCAGTGTTTGCAATTTTCAGAGGTCCTTCACTCTATGCCATTAACAGAAATGGGAACAAAGACCTTTCCAACCTTGCAGGATTAAAAGGAATGACGGTAATGTGAAACAGAAGATAGAACATTGCCAAAAGCATTAGCGTTATGCAATATGCAGTATGCAGCAGGATTATCGGTCTGGCCCATTATCGGAGCAGCATTTTTACGATTATCTGTATCGTAATTTTTTTTAGCCGATTGCCGATAAAATCAATTAATTTAAAAATGCGCTGCTTTGGCTCTGATGCAGCTGGCGGCCGCCTCTCTCTGTCTGTGCTAGTCCACGTGGTCTGGAGCATTGTCCCGCCCACAGCACTATCTGATTGGTTACACGCCACGAGTACTGCGCCACAGACTGGTACAGAGGAACGCATTTGCAGACAGGGGGAGCTATCTTTGAGTAACGTTGGCGCCAGCGCAACTGGAACTTATTGTAGCGTTTGCTAAGTTACCATATTGCGAACGTAACATTACTCGCCGTATGAGTTGGTGTTTTTTACATGTCATAGGTAGCCCGATGGTCAGCTAATGTTGAGTGTCGTAGAGCTAACTTGAATGCGATAGTTCGATAAAGTTGGAAATATATTCACAGATTCAAATTTCCCAGATCAATAAGTCATAAGTGAAACATTGTTAAAACAAACGACGCCTCTTTCCTACTGTAGTATGGTAGAGAACGAGCTACAACCTAATCTTCACCGAAACGAGCCACAAGAGAACTGAATCTTACCCAAATCGACCTACAAGTCAGGACAGAACAGGGACGAGGATCATAACCGGCTCCGAGTTGGAACAGGGTCACAATTTCCCGAGACCCGGGTCTCACTGAGCTGCTGTCGGATCCTCGTTATCGTTAGGTTGCATTGAGTTACATTATGATGTGTTCAAGCTCTATTCAGTAAAAAAAGAGTATTGGGCAAAGGTAAATTATAACGTTATCATGATGTGTTCAAATGTAATCTTGTAAAGTGATGCATTCCGCACGGATCTTATCCGCTCAAGTTGAACTATTTTCAACTGTTTGCACGACCATCTGCGGCGGAAAAATCCGCGATCCGCCTATAGGAACTCCCTTCCATAGGAAATCATGGCGTTTTGAGGGGAAACTGTGCAGCAATGTGAACGCAACGTGGTGGGGTATTATGTCGCGCCCCTCCTGTCGTTCCTCTGTTCCCCCAGTTTGGGAACCTCTGCTCTAAACCATGCAACAACATGGCAAAAGCACTGACTCGATATTCAGTTCAGCAAAATGACTTTGCAATCTTTAATAAGTACAAATTAAAGTTGTACTAGTTTTATTTATTTTTACTTTATTTAGGCTTTTTTTATAAAGCTTCGGGGAGCTCTTTTGTTTATTTATTAATTAAAATTTTCAGTTAACTTAATAAGAAATGCTACTGGGAGCTCCCTGCACTTTTTGTTTTAAGATAATGTTGGAAAGCCATATGCTTAAAGGCATTTCAACAAAGTTTTGTGTTGGAGTTTGTGTTATTCTAAATTTTGACACCAAGATTTTCATTTTTACTGCAAATGTATATCGGTTCCAAATATCGGTTATCGGTCTCCTTGATTACTAATCGGTATTCATCGGCCCTGAAAAAACCATATCGGTCGACCCCCAGTATGCGTTATGCATGGTGGAGGTTCTGCACTCCACCATTGCCCAGCAGCCCCACCTGTGCATTCTTTCCTGTAGATGATTTTAATGTGATAATGGTAGCTTCTTAAACTAACCTTTTCAGTCAAGGTCAATTGCTTAAATTTTAATTTGCATAGTTTTTTTTTTTTGGGGTGGATGCATGGGTGGTTGCATCAAATTGCAATAAATGCAAGATGGAGTGTTTGCCACACTCGTCTGCCATATGTCATTGCAAGACTAAGGCCAGTGCAGGATAAGGTGGACGTGTGAGTCTTTAATCAGTATCAAACTGCCAGCAAAATCTATGGTTTACCCAGAACCTCGCTCACTGGGGTATACTAGCACCCCCATCTCTGGCTTCAAAGGGACCAGACGGCCCATAAATGTCCTCCTCCGGCTGACAGGCTAGGTTACCTGATCACAGGCAGGATGAAAGCCCAGCTACACTCTGTTTTTGGGCTCCAGTTGTTCTCTCTCTTCCTTGCTTCTCCGATGCACAATGGTGACTTTTATCCTCCACCAACCTCTACCTTTTTTTCTAAGTGTCACACTCTTATATCTTCTGCTGTTAACTGAAGAGTGTGTTGTATGGTTCAGTAGCTTTGTGATTCCGGCTCAATATTTTTAACACAACGGCCCCTCAATCAACATTATTTTTTTATTAGTCGTCTTGTGCAAACGTACATGTGTGACTGTCCATTTGTGTGTGTATGAGCTGACAAGGACCTGTACCAATTACTGCATTATTAACTCATTAACACTGTGGTAATTAATTAAATTGGCTTTCAATAAAAGGAGGGAGTCAGGAATTGTAATCATAGTTAAATGGCTACTTTGAAAAAAAGTCTCATCCAACCTGGTTAATGGAATTACTGAAATCACACTGGGGTAGTCTTATTTTGCAAACATGACAAGCAATGTGTGTTTCAAATACCAAAAGGAGAGTCATTGTTCACATAAGCTCATCACAATGATGTTTAAGACCCGTAAAATTTGATTCCCACCAGAATTTGCTCCGCACCTTGGAAACTCGCCAGCTCAGCACGGCTCACTACCATCACGGCCCTTTGGTTCCTACAAAAGATTTTAAACCTTTTATCTATGCTACTGTATTTTGTACCTATTTTTACTCCCCTCTAAGCAATTTTATATATACCTTCTCTGAGATTTCTGTCCCGATATAGTGTGTGCACCATTACTCTCCTCCTCCCACAATTTTATATAGTCCATACACAACTGTCCATGTTGCTGTTTGGAGTGGTTTGCAACTTTGCATGCACGAGGATGCAATACTGGAGTTGTCACTATGGTTAATATTCCCCCGTTGAAATCAAACAAGACAGAAATTATGGTCACTATGCGGAGTCATTAGGGTGTGACAAAACTTATGCCCTTAATATGGTTACATATGGTGCTGAAGATGCACTTATGCTTAACCGTTATTGTTTTGCTATTGTTGAATTTTGCAGTATTGTGCAGGTTTTCCAGGAGCACCTATTTCTTGAACGCCAGAATGAGCTTCGCCCACATTATTAAGTATTGTTTGGTTAGGATAGATGCCAGAAAAGGACACTCCAGAAGATTTTTTTTCTTCCTGTCAGTGTTGTCAATTGCGAATTGTCACTTCTTTTTTTTTTTGGTACAGATGTTTTGTGCAGTTAGTGCACCTTCATGACACTATCATAAACCCTGACTTCATTATACTTTCAAATACTTTTAAATTTCAAGTCATTGGAATACGAGGCAAAGAACAAAGGATAGCTAAGAGGCACGGAATTAGATTCACATCATCATTCATT
Organism: Beryx splendens; assembly: GCA_900312565.1. Classification (NCBI taxonomy): domain Eukaryota; kingdom Metazoa; phylum Chordata; class Actinopteri; order Beryciformes; family Berycidae; genus Beryx; species Beryx splendens. Next base: position 33,760 of record OMOV01081544.1, on the reverse strand, counting down.
ATACATATTGGAGGGCTGGTGCCATGCTGTGTGCTGTAAAGGTTTTTAGGAAGTTCGCCATCTCCAATACGTTTCCGTGTCCTATCATTATCAAACCACTTTCTATTTACCATTTCACAATACGTCTCAGTCAGACTCCGTCTTTTCTTTAACGCAGCACCAATGAGACCGAACTAGCGTGAGCCTCGCACAGAGCCATGCACTTCTGATAAGCCTTAGGGGGAAATTGGGCATTTGGCCTCACACACTGTGTGCTTATCTGGAGGAGTCTCATTGGTATGTTGTGGATGTTTCCCTCTGTCTTCCGTTCAGAAGCGCAGCATGCAGTTTGGGTCTGTCAGGTATTTTGTCTGCCTCTGGATTAGCTCTGATCCAAGAGCAATTATCCTTAGAAGTGCTACACGGCAGACCGTGCAATCCTGAGGTCGTCGGTAGGTGATATCACCCTGTTGTGCCTACACAAATGGCTTAGCTTTCTACCCAATTTAATTTGCGGAGAGGCATTACTGTATCTACAGTGTCCATTATGATGTGCAATAGCAACATCCCTTGGCTGGCATAAAGTCCATCACTACCAGGAAGCCAACAATCCTCAATTAAGCTCCTATTTCCTGTTTTCACTCTCAACTTGCATTGCCAGTTTATAAAGTGCTTTGTGCTGATTGCTGTCCCTGTGTGACTAGTGGCTCTTCTGGCGATGTTTTGAACACATGTCTGTGTGTATCGAGATCCCCAAAGGCAGCAACATCTGTGTGTTTTAATAGTAAGGACCCTGATTTGCTTTCTCTATCTACTGCCAGAGGATAAAGACGGCACACTGCAGGTTTACATTTCCCATTGCTGTCTGCTGTATCTCCAATTCCTCCCTAAAAATATTTAAACGTAAATTGGAAGTTTGAGGTGAGAACAGCTTTTCTGAAACGTGGATTTAGGCTAAATGAGAGCAGAAATAAGATGATAATGAGTTTGTCTCTCAAACCCACACAGTGGTGCCAGAGCAATATGGCTGTCCTGACAGCTTGGCGGGTCTCTCGTTTCAGTATGAAAACAATTCTTCCATAAAGTCTTGTACCTGCAGCTACAGGAACAAAATTGTGTCATAATCAAGTCATGCTACTTAGGCATGCAGGCAAACTGTGAACCACAGCCATGGCCCAGAGCTGGGAGGCAACTTGATCTAGAAGTTAGCTCTCTCTCTCTCTCTCTCTCTCTCTCTCTCTCTCTCTCTCTCTCTCTCTCTCGCTCTCTCTCTCGCTCTCGCTCTCGCTCTCTCTCTCTCGCTCACTCTCTCTCTCTCTCTCTCTCTCTCTCTCTCTCTCTCATTCTTATTATTATTCAGGAAAGAAGAGTGGAGTAGGGATAGAACATTAAAAAAAGCATGCTGCTTTAATTCCTAAGCCCATGGAAAATGCTCGCAGCATCAACAGGCAAAGATCAATTTGGTATGATTGCTGTTAAACATGAGGGCCAGCTAGTGGTCACAATCAAGCATGAACTGAATTTCCATGTCATTTCTCCACTTAGGAACTTGATTTTCACCATTTCTATCCTTCGGCAAAAATGCACCGCTATGTCTTGCGGGAATACTGTGTGTTGTTTTTGGTCAGGACAGCTTTTAGTTGTTTAGTTTAAACTGCAGTTGCAAGATTGCAAATACAGTGAATGCATTTAAATTCCCGATGCAGCCGTTTTACAGACCTACTGTATTTTGTATATTGTTACTTAAATTGTGTATTTCACATGTTGATATGATTTGCATATTCCGCTAGTGTTTTCCTCTTGGCTTGAGGAAAACACTGATTGCAGTTAAGAGTACATGTGTTTGAAATGAGCTTTCGCTTCACCTGGCTCACTGATGGCCAAAAATGCTTATCATTGTAATACATTAGAATATTTGGTAGTGCAGATCACGAAGAGTAAATTCATCTTCACCCTCATCCAGTATGATATTTAATTTTCTGTAACGCTCGTTCACCTTGCTTTTCACTAATTCCTCTCTAAAACTCTGCCTATGTTTCTCTCCCCTAACAGGCTGCTAATTTAATAAATTCAGCCCAATTTGGTTTGCCCTTCTGTTCTACCAAAATTATTGCTACCATTTTAATTGTTACTGTTGTATTACAATAGTCATTACAATAGTAACTGCAGTATTCATTTTACATACCAATATTTGTATCATGAACCAATATTGGCATAATATTGTACCACTGCTCCCCACTGCTACTTGATACATTAGGGTTGCACTGATCGATTGGCTACGGATCATAACTGGCTGATACATATTGTACCTAGGTTATTAGTGATTGGGTGATCACTGTTTCAACTACCTGATCAAAAAACAAATAAAGTTTCAATTTCCAGATTAGGAATGTATGCTGTCGGCGCCCAGGTGGTGTAGCAGTCTATTCCCTCGCCTCCAACAAGGTACAAGGAACAAGGTATTACATTTTCATGTCGATTGGCCGAAAGAGGGTGTGGCGATGGGTGTGGCATATCACCTAAAGGTGCATAACTGCCTTGTGGGGTGTTGTCGGCCTTGGTGGAGGTCTGCTCTCTACTGAGCACATTTTCTAGTCTAGGAATGGCACTAATTTTGCTTGCTGTGCACTTTTACATGATGTATCACGTAAAATGCATGCATCATTTTGATTGCTGATTGGATCGGTAATCAACCAGTCACACTGTTAAAAAAATAGGCAGCTGGCCCCAGAAAACCTGATAGGTGCATCCCTACTCTGCATGAAGAAATACTTCGCAGCTCCTCATAACCTGTGGCAACTGACAGAATCATCATCGTCGTATTTCCCCCGCATTAACCACAATCACCAATGATCTCATAAAAGAGGAGCTAGCTTTCTCGTTGGCCTCTTAACCCACATTAAATCTGTCTCACTCACAACTTCTTTTTTCGCATTTAAGAATTAACACAGGCAGAATGTGGTAGGTAGGAGTAGATAAACATTACACATCCCATTTTAAGATTGGATGGATGTTATTGCCTGAGAAATAATCTACAATGAAACGGCTTGCTTGACAGAATTACAACCCAACGGTATATTTTTATATGATTTGTAGTTGCTTATAGCGCAGTGGGTTACTCATATTGATAAATGTAGTGTTGCCAATTCTCATATTGAAGCCAATACCTAGATTGCCTTCAAAGAGTTGTGAAGCTGAAAAACTGTCCCAAATATGTCCCTATGTATCATAGTTATACTGCATAATAAATTGAAAACAAACCGGATAGCCGTCTTAGTCCCCTTTCAATGATTTTCGAGATTACCTGTAATGATCCTTAATTTTGGGGAAAAATAGAGACATTTTGGGTTCAGGAAACGACACAGTTGATCATATGTTGCCGTGTGTGCCTTGCGCCTTCCACCCATCAGCGGAACAGTGTGACCACTGTTCCGTAACATGACCGCAATCAGGACAAATGCACTATTAACTCTGTAATGAGACAGCTTAACAAACAGAATTAATGGGTCCATTGAAAATGGCAGTCTCAAGCGATCGGCACTTAGTTAGGCTTTTAACTATGCCTGTCAGAATCCAGGAGAATACTCTGCCTGGGCTGAGGCAAAAACACTAACTCTGCCCTGCACTAATCAAACTAGCACCTCCACTTAAATTTCAGACAATATTGGATTCCGTTGTATAGTTTTCAGCATGTGTGAACATGGCAGGAGGAAGTGTCTATTCTTTGAAAGGGAAAAAAGAGGCAGAGGTTTTGTTTATTTCTATATTTATGTTTTGTTGTTGTTGTTTTTTTTGCGTTGAACAGGCTAATCATGCTGAGAAAGTGTTGTGAGGGAAGACCCGACCACATGCTGATCTGGCACACCTCACCCCTGTCCTCTGAAAGGAGGAAATAATTGCATGGCAGTCTCCTAAGATCGTCTATTCTGTTTTTTGTCCTTTCATCTGGGAATCATGTTCAAGGCGTGCCTATACTCATGCTCTGGTAGGAGCAGGAATCAGAGACGGCAGGAAAAGCAGCGAAGCTTTACTTTTTTCCTCCGAGACCTAAGTTCAGCTCTTTCAAATAATGTTGTCAAATTTGTGCTTGCTTTATTAATTACTTGTTTGAGAGCATATAGTTGTCAAAGTATTTTCCTTATTTGATCAGTATAGCGAAACTATACACACCAAGCAAGCAAGCGGGTCTGCACTGTGCTGCTTTAATCTATGTGTTAGTTTAGTGATGCTATGCATACACGTCAGTTACCCAGGCTGTTACATGGTTCTAAAGAGACAACATTTACTGGAACACACATGGCACGTGGTGCATTCACGAGCAAGTGTTTCACTGTGTCTACTACAGTGTCTCATCTTTACTCCCTGCTGCATTGGGACTGCAGTCACAGCTACTTAGGCGTGCACTGTCCTTCATTTGTTACACTATATTTTACTCCGGAGTTGTCACATTTTAAGCGCTCTGATGACAGATCCTGAAATACAGTATTATAAAGGCACAGCTGTACTGGAACATGAGCTCCTGCTTGTGCCGAGAAGCAGTGTATCCATCAAAGAGCCACTGTGGCTTTGTTTAAAGGTTAGCATTTCTTGGTATCATATTCCATTTGTGTTAGCAAGTAGCTTTAAATGGATTAGCACATTTGCACCGAAAATATATGTTAGATGAAGACCTGTGAAAACAACGTTTTGACAGAATTTGAGCTACATGAGACACAGAGACCAATCGATATTGGTCTGTCCAGTTAGCTAGCTAGCTTGCATTAGCTCAATGCTGAATGAAATCTGTTCAGTCAGTGTGGTTGGGAGGGTGAGGTGTCAGGGGAGAACATGCCTAATTCACTTTTACACAAGGCAGGACAAAGCTGATGTCAGTTGTCACCAAACCCGTTTACTGTATATGGACTAAATTTCTGTGGACCAAGTGGAGCAACGACTGATGACTGACACCAAATCATTATTTGCTCTGTGTGCTACATTATTGGACGCAGATCACTAAACTGTCAGCTTAGAGGGAATATCAGTCCTGAACATTGGTCCCCTGGTGTGAATTTGTATTAGATATGTGTTCCAAATAATAAAAAAATCAAAATAATGTACTCACTTAAGCTACGGTATGACAAGTGCCACATCTTGCCACACCCAACTGATACCCACAAGCTAGAAAACAACAATTAGAATTCCTACTAAACTTGGTCCTGACGTTTCCATTGATTCTCTGCCACAAGCACTTTTGTTTTATAGACGTGAAATTGATTTCATAGACATTTGAGCCATATTGAGCCAAAAATGTATGTGAATGTAAATTAAACAAGTTGGATAGGACTTGAGATGAGTTAAGTCTGTACAATTTTACCCAAAGTCAATTTTATTATGTAGTAGACACACCGCTCTTTGAAAAAGTTAGGAGGTCGTTGATAGTGTGCTGAATCATCCTAGATCTAATGTTAAGGTCACAATAGTTGGATCTTTAGAAGAAAAAGAAAAGTATATAATAATAAATTAAATTATGTAATAAATAAAAAAAATTCTATGTTCTTCATTATTTTGCGCTTGTCTCCTCTGCCTTGTTGGATACTGTCCCAGCCAGATGATTCAACATTAATAAACTCTGCGACACTCCAATGATGGATCTATTCCTTAGGAATTTCACTATTACATCCACTGATCTAATGGGATTTGCCAGACTGACTATTATGATGAAGTAGTCAAATGATTGTCAGGATGTTGCCGCCCATCCGTCATATTAATTGCATTTATATGTCATTATTGCGGTCTCGTAATGGATGTTAGCTGCTTGCAGCGGGCTTTCTTCTCTTTAGCCCATGGAGCCTAATTGAGTTTGAGCCAATGTTTTTTCTCTCTCAGCGTGAATTGCAACTTGAGTGCTGTGTTTTCTCGTGTCTTGATAAAAACCTTGGCTTCCGTTGACTACTTAATGCTATTTGTCAGTGGATTTGAACAGGCTTCTTCGTTTCCATCCTATCGATCCAGTGACTGTTAAAGGTTACATGGCTTAAGGAAGTCAACATCTAATACACAGGCATCAAAACATTCTAAGGAGATCCATTTTTTTAGGGCATTGATTTAAAAAAATAAATAAATTATTATCTTTTGACTGCAATGATGGGAAAAGGAGACAGACTGCTTACTTTCCCTTCCCTTAAAGTCATGTTCAGGTATACTGAGGTGACAGTGAGATGCCGAACATTTTGTAAGGGATTGTAATGATGAGTTGCTAAGAGACTCACAGTGAGGAATTTGAACAATTCTTTAAAGGTCAGCGGAAATGATCGCAGGACATTCTGGGACACGTAAACTATATCGATGTGAACGTTAACACGACCAAAAAAGGTCACAGACTTTGTAATGCAAACTCCTTCCTCTTTCATGAATAAAATCAAGCATGCTATTTATGTCTTATCATCAAAGCTCTGTGGCATTTTCTAATATCTGAAAAGTTAAATTGTATTTCAAGGCTGAAGTTATGGGCGTAATCTCCATATGTCTTACACCTTAGCATCCGCAGCTGACTAATTTTAATTGCTCCATATGTAACCATGCAATTTAGAATGTCTGGTGCCTGGTTACATTCCAGGTATGGTGCTCAGCCATTTTGACTGGCAGAGGCCATTTGATTAGTGGCAGGGCCATATCGCTGCTAAGGTCAGAGAGATTCCTAATGATGTGTTCTATGCTTTTATGGACTCTTCCCATGAGTATTGGATAGGCTGCTGTAATGGAGCTGTCACCGAGCCAGAGTCACCCATTAGAAGCCACTGGTAGGTATTTGTTCCAGACAGCTGAGAGACCCTGTCACGTCATGACATAACCTTGGATGACAATTTGTTTGGCCGGCAAACAATTAACCCTTTCAGTCAAATGACCTTGCGAGGATGGATGGGATACTCAGAAGTGACAGCTTGCAAAAAACACAAATGGAAATATTTTTGTTCAGTTCCCGACAGCACAGGTCCTACATCTGCTGATTTTGCAACGGTCCGTCATAATGCATTGCTTTCCGATAAACTCTTTAGAGATGTGACAGAACTCAGAATGCCATTCATCCATTGTCTCGGACTTTTGGGGGCTGACAGAACAATACATAAACGCAGTCATTCATCAATCCATCTTTAAACCACGGGTGTATTTATGTCTGTGTCTTTGGTTTGTTGTGCTAATCCCTCTCCTGTGGTGACTTGGAAGACTAGCTGTCATTTAAAAATAGACAATCAATCTGACAAATCAGTTGGCAAGCCCTGTGCTGTTCTCCGCGTAGTTAATGATTTTCTCCCCAATAGAGTGCATGCTTTCTTTTTTGGTATATACAGTGCAGTGGATTTTATGTACCATCCATGCTTTCTCCCACCTACTCTGATGAAACTCAGTGGAAGTTGGATGATAGTGTAGGAAGATCACACATTTCTGTTTTTTTTTGTTTTTCAGCAATTGTTGGAAATAAAGTTTGTGCATTCTCTCCACCCTTCTAGTTAGTTTCAGTTATTTCAGCTGGAGTACTGTCAAAAATTTATTTTCGGCAAGTCATCGAGCAAGACTTCTTTCTTTAAACATGTTTGAAAGAAGTCAGAGAGAGAGAGAAGATGAGCATTATACATTCATGACTAAGGTGAGTTTTTGGTTTAATTTTTAGATGACTTCAGAAAGCCTGGATCTGCAGTCAAAGTTCTTTGAAAGGAAGGAAAGTGTTTATGGGCATAACAATCACGTCACCTGAGTGAGCTGCTCTGCAGAGTATATGGTAAACTTAAGACATCGTCATGGCTAAAAGACAGTTGAATTTGCTGTCCACTCCATATGTCAGCTGTGTGGACTATTTTTGGAAAATGAGACAAGGTAAGTGTGTGTGTTTTTTTTTTTGTAAACTGTTCTCTGCTGGGACAATAACATCTAAATTCATATTTGCATAGATTAAAACAGAAATTAGTGCAGACCTGTAAGTCCCGCAGTTAAATATGTGGGACATTGAGCATGTTATGTTGAGTGTCCAGATATAGTTGGTAATTATAATTGGTTGAGTGAAGGGCTGTAAGCCCCACATCAGTGTGGGCATTTCAAAACCAGCGCGGTCCAGCTGAGTGTGCACATTTAGGTCTGCTAGCTGCATGGCATGACCATGATACGTTTTATTGCTGTCCTTTCATTATTCGCTGACATTGTTTCCTACGTTCAAAGTCCATATCCTATGAAAGTATTTGTGTTGAATATTAATGCGTAACTACTCAAGCCAGAATTAGTCCGGTAAATGGTTGACGCCATTGCAGTTTCCTTGATTTGTTTATGTATAATTAGGATGTCTCACAGCCGAGTGTGGACATTTTATGTTGTGCACAGTGCAGTTATATCTTTAGTCCACTTCTTGAAGGGCAGGTTTGTAAAAACCCATCGTTTTGGACAAAATGAGTGTTATGTAGCCTATGCAATAATCAAATATTGTTATAGGTCCCCACTCCCAGTAGTCGGAGCTCTAAGGTCACATAGTCGGCCATTTCATAATGTTTAGGCTGTTAGGTCTACAGTAAGCTGTATGGCTGCACTGAGCACCACTGTGCCTCCAATGCGCTTGTTGTCTTGATTTGTTCCGGAACCTTTTCCCTCCAGACCGACTCGCAGGAACGCCGACCCCTTGGTGTTGCGGGACCTCATCATTTACAAATTAAGCACTGTGTGGAGGTAATGCCTAGTGTTAATGTCTTCTATCTCAAACAACACCTAGATATCAGTTAACATCTCAAAAAAACATATTATAGTATTTATGACCCCTTTAACATTGCTGAGATGTCCCATTTCTTATCCATATTTTTTAAGGGAAACTCAATTCCTCTCTCCTTTTTTGTTTATGATGCTCTGTATGTAGTTACTCTCTGTAGTTACTCTCTATCTCCCTCTTGGTGTTTCCTCTGTGGCCAAACACACAGTGTTATCACTTTCTCAGTCCTATACACCACAAGTCTTGAAAGGCTACTACTATTCTGGAGACCCTGTGGGCGGGACCCACTATGAGCTCCAGACACATGGCTTTCAAGGCCAATTTTGGCCCTATGCTATGTGACAGCTGCAAGGTTAGAGGTTTCCTATATCCATAAATCTGCATCCTGCTGTGAAGACTCGCCTTGCAAGTTAATTCCTTCAAATATTGCACTGATCTACTGAGAAAAAGCGGGCAACTTGTCACTGGGTTTTTGTTGGAGTAGTTTGCCCCGTGGTGTGAGTCAAGAGTGAAACCTCCCCTTGATGATGTTAACACTAGAAACACTGCTGCTTTTTAGAAATGGAATATCTCAGCATTCAAAATGTGTCCCCATGACTTCTCTGAGACCCATTTTCTGTACAAACCAGTATTGTAAAATTTTCAAACCCTGCAGGGACATAGTTGGTATAATTATATTTATAAATTATCAGCTTGCTGGCCTTCTCTCAGACCCCCAAAATCCATTGCTTCTAGTATTTCTCAAGTCTCAAATAACTTATGTGGAATTCAAACAGCTACTCTCTATCTGGTTGCCAGGAGGGGCAGTTGCATGTCTCACCCCTCATCACGTTGCCATGCAGGTAAAATGTTTTATAAAAGCGATTGTTCATACAGGACACAGAGCAGACGTGTGTCGTCTGCATAGCTTAAGGATTGCTGAGTTAACTGGTAAATCCATCTTACCACCCTGTGTAGACCCACTGGGAGCAACAACAATATCTGGCTCCTTCCTCCAGGCAGCATTTCTTTTATGGTGTCCTGATAGGAAGGGAGTGAGGGGTCATACAACTTGGGAAATCCCCACACCGCTATAATTAATTTGTCCTCAAGAGACATGCTTGGCTGGTTAATGTTAACTTCCTGATAATGACAAAGTGGGAGAAAGCTGGTAGAAGCATTTTGCAGTCGACGACATGTTCTCTGGGCGAACGTATTGGTTGTCGCATGGCGAAAACTACAGGCATTTGCATAAGATGAACTGAATTCCAACTTTTATCCCACCCCACTTACCGCGTGCTCGTTAGCACAGCAAGCTATCCCAGCAAGTCCTTGTCAGTGAATTGCTTGCTTCTCACAGAAAATGAATGGAGGTGAAATTAGTCACTTGGTGGATTGCGTGTGGCTTGCCCGCCAGGCAAAACGTTGATTGCATTACGGATGAGCCATGCTTTGTACAAAACAACATTGAAACTGAAAGAAAGGTTTGAAAGCGAAAAAAGTTTTGAAACGGAAATAATGGTCTGAAAGTGAAAAAGGTTTGAACACGAACAAAAAGCAGATACATGATTGCAGATCAAATGAAGCAAATTTAAAGTTATTATAGGGTATGGGTTAAAATAAATTTTCTTCAGTATGGATAATTGGCACTGGACAATTTTCCTTCAATCTACTGATTTGTGATTTACCCATAATACATCAGAACACCTCATTCCAACCTTGGCCCAAGAACGTTGTTCAAAACACTATATTTGTCCAAGTACGGTATAATGATTTACAAGATATATTAGCCTTGAAACGTTAAAACAATGAAAACCATTTCCTTGACTGTTTATTATATAGAGATGCCACTAAGTGAGACTCGGCTGTTGTTCCCCATGTGAAATTCAGATGAAAACAGCTTTTAATAAATAGTTTTGTGTAAATGAAGAGCAGCCCCCTTTAGTTAAGAGCCAATTCATGTTTGTTTGTTTTTTCTGTTTAAGCTGATTTTTGGTAGGTTAAAGTCCTTGAGTGGCTCTTTATCAGCTTCCATCTCCAAATCAGGTACTCTTCATACATACTGTATGTATTCTTCCTATTTGCCTGTGGACATAGATTGAAAAGTATCTGGTTGTTAGCTTCTGGTCTGCCTAAATATGAGACTGCTAGTAGAGTTCCTAGTAGACCAGCTACCAAGGATCGCCAAGCTGCTACATCTACATTTGTAATGTCGAGTTTTGCGTGTGTAACACAGATTTCCTTTCACACTCTACATGGCTCAGGGGCTGCTGCATAATTTAGTGGTCTGGAGTAGTGACCTCATCCTAGTTGTGAGAAGGAGCTTTTACTGTACTCTTTGTTTTTTCATATTTTGTGTGGCCTGTGGGTGCTTAAGTCTTCCCTCGCATTCCCTAACACTCCGTATTTTCAGAAATAAATGATCAAGGACACCCATGAAATTGTTGCACAGCAATTCTTGCTTTTGGACAAATACTTTCTTTTCACAATATGAAGAACTACTTTATTTTAAAAGTTGAACCTGAGGCCAATAACTTAGATCATAGTATCTCTGTAATCAGTTTTTTTTTTTAGAAAGCCTCCATTTAATGTTTTCTCAACCTGTATTATTGGGTTCAGTGCCCTAAAATATTGTCAGCACGTCAGTAGGAACCCTCATAGGTGGATGACAGATGGTTTTGGGGGGTTGCAAGATGATTCATCGACTGTTACAAATATATATAGTTAATGTACAGATGTATGATCATATTTGTAATCTTTGTGGAAAACACTGCCCTACAATAATATGGTGTACTAAAATATAGAGCCCGACCGATATAGGGTTTTAAAGACTGATACCGATTTCAATATTTGAGGATTTAAAAATCCGATAATGATATATCGGCCGATATGTTATGTGCAGTTATTTAAGAGTCCTCACCAAGATAACACGACATAATGCAGTTTAAAAATAAACTTGCTTTATTGTCATAAATAGTACTTTGAATGAAAGTACAACAAAATATATTAAAGTTTTGATAAATAAGAGTCAAATGTATAAAAACAGATTTAAAAAAAATCAGATCCATTATAATCTATAGACTCACAAAATTATTAGTAGTTTGCGTTGCGTAGTTTGTCCAACAGAGAGCACACTGCTATAGCACTCTATACAGTACTCTATAGCGGTGTGCCCTCTGGTGGACAAACTACGCAACGATAACACTCATAACATGGCTGAAGGATCCGTCTTCCGTCTCTCCGTTACTTTTTTAATTGTCATTCATCAGCCGTTATAAACGCCGATACCGATTTATCGGCATGCCGATTCATCGGTCGGGCTCTACTAAAAGACGTCCTTTTGTCACGCAAAATGAAGGCCGTTGTGTATTCTTCAGGCATGGGCATGTTAGTCTTAGAACAAAAGCCTTTGCAGCAAAAGCTTTCTCTGTTCTCCAACCCCAAATTAGCTTATCATCCTCACAATCTGCATCAGACTGAATTCAATCACTGTCACTGCATATGTGTCAGCTATTTTCCCCCTCCATATTGCCCATTAGAGGCAGCAGCAAGTGTCATATCCCAGTGATGTATATCTTCCTCATTAGCCAGGTGTTGCATGGGAGACTCTAATTAGTCTAAACAAGGCTTTTTATACATTGAGTCGGGGGTCGTGTAGACATCTGTGCACGGGCGTCAATCCGTATCAACTCTTCAGTCCAGACACACCACTCTGATGTGCTTTCATTCTCCCCACATAACACATGCATTGGATGTCTTGCACATGTCTCACAGCAATATCCAGTGTTTTCATAGGCAATTTTGATACATGGTCATCATTGTTTTCAGCGTTCTCAAGAATGAGAAATACATCTCTTTGGTATTATTTTCCCCCTTTGCAGCTTACTTCCATTCCGGATCAATCGCACACCCTGCCATGAGGTGGAAATGCTTTACACTGGTGCATTCTCTGAATATAATGTGTGGATTTGACAGTTGTATTTTTTGGTATGGGCACCTTGCAGGCTTTTCTTTTGTTAGCAAGAATTGCCGGTTGAAAATCAGTTCAGTCTACTTTTAAAGGGATCATATGCAAAATGTGAGTGCCATGTATCTACTGTAAGAATGTGCTTCCCCTTTTCGTTGGCAGTGGCATTACAAGGACCATGTGTTTCAGAGCTGGACAGTTCTGCCAGCACTCCTCATTTCAACTCCTGTAAGCTTCTTTGTCCCGTACCGTTTGAACACAGGACTGCTCTAACTCCGAGCAGATGCCATTTCAGCACTGGAGAGCTCCTCCACTGTAGAGCAATAGGAAATGGAGGTTGCTCGTAGTCAGCACTTCCGCCTGGACAGCGCCTTTCTCACTTCTCCTTGCGATAATGTCTCAACAGTCTTATTGGGAGAAATAGACAAGAACCAAGACGAGAATCAAATAGGAATGGGACTTTACATACAGTAACATGCTTGCATCTCAGATTATACAAGGCCATGCAGGTGATTGTATGAGACTCTAGACTGTATGCCGGGCATAGAGCAGACTGCGTGAAGTTATGTGGGTCTTCCACAGATTGAAATAAACACATTTCAGCTTTTCCTATTTAGACCTGGCCTATTTGATGAGCACACTAAGGATTTCAGGCATGCCATTGCATGTGCACAGGTTTATTTAAAACCTTGG
>OMOV01081488.1:4216-19344 GCA_900312565.1 Beryx splendens | reverse complement strand
ATGCTTCCACAGCCTGCCATGGGTCATTTTTGAAAGATCAGATCACCGTGATGTGTTGAGCGTGGTGAGGAGGAGGAGGAGGAGGAGGGGGAGGGGGGGGGAGGAGGAGGACACGACTGCGGAGTGCATGGGCGTCACTTCGGTAGACACCTTAGACTAAGTGAGACCGTTGAATTTTATACAGTAGTTTTAATCATTATAATACAGGGCAAGGATCGAGAAATAAAATGCCAGGCATCAATTTGGAAGTCATGTCTTTAAAAAATCTCATTAGAGGGGTATTCAGGACCAATATTCCCTCTACACTGTGTGCCTCTGTGTAGAAAATGAAGTCTTTTTTTATTTATCGCATTTGTCAAATATTCATTTCAGTCAGTCATCAGTCATTGCTCCATTTGTCCCCAGAAGTGTAGCTGTTTCGAAGTTTTGGTGGCAAAAGACAGGCAGGGACTTTGCCACACCTTATAGGGTTTAGTGACCTGGCGCTCCTACGACTTCCCCCTCCTTGTTCCGCTCTCAGATCAGATCCGCGGAGTTGAGCAGAGTCTCGTGCGGGTAAAGCTGCATGGCGTTAGTGCAGGACGGACTTTGGAAACAACTGCGCAATAACATTTCGGAAAAGCCTGTAATTACGTCTGTTGCATTTCAAGAGATTTTCCAGACGTATGCGTGACGTCGTGGCAGCCGCTGGCCAAGATAAGATGAAAATTGACCCATCAGTCCACTTTAATTTGTTTAATTATCGATCGCGCGCGTTGTAATCAGCAAGGTGCCAGGCTGAAGGCAAGGAAACAGCGGAGATAACAAATGGTTAATGGCAGAGTCTAATTGCCGGCCTTCGACAGGCATGTAACAAATTCTCCTTATCTCAGCACGTGCACATTAACGCCAAGCAATTTTTTGCCATTAGCGGCGCGCAGTAGCCTGAATAGCTACAGAACAAGGTTCATTATCTCCGTCCAAGCCCCGGCCAGCAATACAATGCTTGTTTACAATATGGGACAAATGATGTAGTGGTCTCTGCTTTAGATGTACAGAATTGTAAATGATTAAGCGGAACTTCCCACCGGGAAACAGCCCACCTCTGCTACTGTACGGTAGAGTCAGGGATGAGCAGCTTGCCACACATATCTATTCAATATTCATCTCCTATCCAACGCATAAAAAAATTGCAGCTGCACCATATGTTCAGCCATGTTTTCTCTCTCTCTCTCTCCATGTGCCAATTACTCCACTATTACACTGAGAAAAATTGCATTAAATGTCAATCAACTTTTACTTGTCTGCCCAGAATGCAAGTAATCTGATTTGTTCACAGGAGCTTCGAATAACTTAGTGTCACTCTTGGAGCCGTGTCCAGATGAAGCTACATATGTAAATGTGTGACTTGCATTATATTGTGTGCGGTATCTTTTTCACTTTTTTCCTAAAAAGCTCAACTCTTTAAGCTTGTGGAGAGGTCGTCTTCCTCAGCAGAGCTTCTCCATCCGCCTGAGACCAAAGTGCTCACACTGATGCTCGGGCTTTGGTATGTTCTATTTTGGTGTTTGGTGGAGTTTTTGCACCGCGCAAATACGTACAGGCTCAGATGATGCACCGTTCCCCTTTCCACTCCACTGTTCAGAGCACAAGGTCAGGTTGAGATCTATGCATGCATCAACCAGCAGGCCTTCTAGTTGAGCCGGACTCCAGGGGCTCGGTGGAAAAGGGCTGCAATCCATAATGATCAGTCTTTCAGGCTTACTGAATAATGCAAGGCTTTATAATAGAACCCACTCTCTAATGGCAGAGATAGATAAGGACCATTTCACACACTGGCAGCGCACCGCTTGCTTATTTATCCAGCATCTGCAATAGCAGAGAGGCAAGAGGCAGGGGGTGGGGGGTGGGGGGCTGACTGTAAAACAGAGAGTACAGCACAAACAAAACAAGATAGGAAGGAAGGGTTGTAGTGAGGGCATGCAGCTGTATTGTGGAGTATGTTAGGTATAGCTTATTTTGAAGTGTACCACAGAAGAAATTAGTTCTTTCCACTAGTGTACCACACTTTAAAACACTTTATAATGTTTTTTTAATGATCAGGGCCTCATTTTATTCTGTCTGTAGTCCTCAAAAGAAGTGTAATTTTCATTTTCAAAACGATTAACTAGCTCTCATTGTTTGCTCTGTGCAGGATCCACAAAGTAAGCAATACTTTAGCTTTGTTCACACTGCACTACCTCACTTCTGACTGTCGAGATGTAAGATGTGCTGCCAGGTGAGTGAAGCCTGAGCATAGTAACTTCCCTGTCTCTCCTGCACTGATGTCTCTATATCAATCGTCCCAAAGAGATGGAGATGAAGGGAGAGTCAGGAGGGAGTCGGCTGTGTCACCGACTTCTGCCCGTCCGTCTGCCCGTCTGTCTCTATGCATGTATTCCCATGGAGGACAGCATAGAAGAGTGCAAGAATGGGAGAGTAGGAAAAAGTTAAGAGTATATGCATGCATGCATGTCTACACACACGCACACCTTATATACACACATACACACAGGCACTTGTTGCAGAATATATAGGCCATTCTGAAACCTGGTTGTTCTCTCACTGATAAGTAGGTGTTTGGTTTCCCGTGTAAGAGGCCTAGTTTCAAGTCTGGTGTGTTATACACACACACACACACACACACGCCGATACAGAGCAAACTAGACATTGTAAATAGTTCTGTCTGGGGCCATTATTTTCCTCTAGATGTACATGTATGTAGATGAGGCATTGAGGCATGGAGCTGAATGATTTGGCCATGACCTTCACCCCCATAATCAATTGCTCACAACCTCTCAGACTGGAACAGGACATTGTTTTATTGATGTCCAGCCACACCAGAGAGTCATTCAGTAACTTATTCCCTTCTCATTAAAACCCAAAGTGACATAAACAAATGCCAGTGGCATTATGTGTTCCACTGGCGCTAAGCTAACCTCATCATAATTCTCCTAAGCCTGCACATTAACGCTTTTGCTATGACAGCGCTGTTCATCAAGCCGCTGGTGTTGGCCTTGTTGGACTCCATCCAAAAACAGCATCTTCCCCATTAGGCCTTTGCCTCGACACCAAGTTTGAGGCCAAAATGCGTCCAGAAGGGGAGGCAGGTTTCGTCTTTAACATCGGTTTGATTGAAATGGTAATTCTGTTCCAGTAGGCCTGTGTGAAAGATATGTACATCATAAGATATTCATGCAGAGTTAACAGTTATATGATATGATAAAATGTTTACAGCAGATGTTAAAAGTGCAGGGTGCGTTTGTGTTTCCCTGTGCAGGTGGTGCAGTGTGAGCACAACAGGAGGGGCAGCATGGCATGCTCATGGGTTTATAATACTGTTCCAACTAACAGCAACAAAGAAAGGTGTGACACTGTTAAATCTGTCTTTTTCTTAACATAGAAAAAACGTCTGATCTCTTTCAATCGCTGTTTACATCTACAAGTGGCTAATCGAGGCATATCAAACCACTTTAAATGCTGTTAAGTTTTACTTAGGGATTTAAAAAAATAAAAGATAGTAATAAAACCATTTTTGTGGCTCACAGCCCTAGAGAATGCACAAGCCAGGCTTGTTAACACTGTCTTTTGCACTTGAGTGCACCAAGGTCACTTTTTCTCCACTCATGAAAATGTCACCATTTCTGCTTATGTGGCTATGGAAGCACTCGCCCCTCTGCAGAGGTGTACCGCTGCAGCATCCAAGCAGAAAAATAGGTTAAGCGTCCCAAAAATTTTATACTGTTCTATAATAGAGCAACAATTCCCATAGAGCTTGTGGTCTTAAAGACAAGCTGAAGCACTTACTCTTTAGTGGCAGAGCGAGACCACTGCACTATGGGAGCAGGTGTGTTTTAGGACTCAATAATGTTGTGAAGATGAAACCCTGTAAACCAGAAGGGTCTAGAGTGGAAATGAGTAATAGGGAAACAGAGCACTCTACACTTCCTCTTTCAATTACCTGAAGTGACCAGAGCATCTTCTTGTAAAATACAACTCTCTCTGCCACAACCCTCCTTTGTAGAGGGCTGTAATAAAATTTTGACTGAGGTTGGAGTAAACCTCGCTTACAGAGAAAAATGTTGTGGAAAAATGTCATCACAACGCATCAGGTTTCTCTTTGCAGGTGGACAGAACATTGCAAAAACACAACGCCTGTTCTAAAGGAAGTTAAAAGAAGCCTGTTGTCTCCTAGGCAGCGACCCAGATCCCATCATGCACCTCTACAGCTGGCTAGCTAGGCCCACAGCAGTTATCGAAGTCACCTGTCTTGTGTTTTGTGTCTTGTGGGTATATTTGGTGCTGGGTGTCTTGTGGGGAATAAGGTGCATTTCAGTGGGGAGCGGGTACCCCATTATGTCTATGCAATGAGAAATGACAAATTAGCCAGGCAGAGTTAATTAAAGCACACTGTCATCACTCAGGTTTGCTTCTGGGACATTTTGTCAAGGTCTGCATCGTTTATAATATTAGAGCAAGGCTTAGAGACCTTAGCATGGCACAACATCTATGTGTTTTATATGAGGAGGAATACTGAACTGAACATGAGTGATACATATGCATATTTAGTGCCAGTGTCATTTGTTGGCACTTTTAAGATCACAAACAGGTAATTAAATAAAATTCTTATTTAGTAATATTTCTTAGAGATCTATACTTCAACCATTAACTTCAGATTTTGCTTTTCATTGGAATTAGGGATGTATGGATTGTACACAGTATAGGCAAAAAAAAATCTACTTCAAATTTGTCACATTTTACACTTCAGTGCAGCGTGAGTTGATGGATGCAGTGTCTTTTGTGATCCAAAGAAACAAGATGTGTGTCTCGCTATGCACTCATCTTCTCTGCATGTGTGAGCATTAGAGACTTTGAGCGACAAGCGTGTCAGAGTTATTTGAATATCAAAAACAACTCTTTTAAATGTGCCTGCAGACGTTGCCTCCATCATGTACCTTTGATGTGCTGCGCAGGGCCACTTGACGCTCTCCCAGTTTCTTTACAAGGCGCTCCCTCTGAAGCCCAGTACAGAGGGCTGATTGCCTCCTCTGGATGCTTTGCTGCCCTCATGTCTCATTAATCTTGACTGTTGTCATACAAAGCGCTCACTCCATCACACTTTAATTTCACTCGGCTATGTTGCTGTTATTCTTCTGGGCATAGAAGCTAATCACTCCATTCCTAAGATGGCGCTATTCGTGTCAGAGCCGCTCCGATCGCTCTGTCTCTCTCTCTCTTTATTGTTTATTTAATTGTGTTAAGATGATGAGGCAGCTATGCATGTGATACTGCCTTGCCCTTTCAGATCAAAAAAACAATTTCATCTCAGTCAGCTGAAGTGGTCTGTGCTGGGTTTGATGTGGCCTCTGAGAACAAGACTCTCCACGCCGCCCACACCACTTGATGTGTTTGGAAAGGTGAGGGTGAGCAGCAGCTGCTGTTCAGCGTATGGTAAATGCTCCTCACGCTTGTAGTGTGGGCTTCTTCTGTTAATGAGTGTGAACACGTGGCGTCGGTCTTCTCTGTGGAACAAAGCCTGAGCCGTGGCCTCATGGCCTGTGTGCACGTGTGTGAGAGTTAAAATAGTCATTTCTACTTCTGTGACAAGGGCTCAGCCTGAAGTACCTTTCAATGGTTGCTTTGTCAAATACAAAGTGACATCACTATTATTGAAGACAGCGCTTCAAAACTCAAGGTTAAGGTCAAGCAGCCCTTACACCCCGCCTCCTCCTCCTCCACACCCCCTTCTTTGTCTTTGAGTGTGTGTTTCTGGGTGTGTGTGTGTGTGTGTGTGTGTGTGTGTGTGTGTGCGTGTGCGTGTGCGCGTGCGCGTGTGCGTGTGCGTGTGTGTGTGTGTGTGTGTGTGTGCCTCCAAATCCTCCATTCAGTATTCTGACAAAGGCCTCGCAATATCATAATGTTTTAAAAGTCCAATAAATAGATTTGGTTTTACCCGTTACACACGGACAAATATGTGAAATGTCCTTTTTCCTATGTGAAAATGACATTTCCACCTGTGAATTGTCTGTTTGCAGGTGAAATGAAGTTTTCACATGTGAAGCAATTATTCTCTTAGTAGAAAGAGGCGGTAGGTGAAAGACACTTTACACCTATGAATTGAAATTGTCACATGATGTCAGAATACAATGTGAAAAAAAAGTTCATATATGAAAACTAGCATGTGTCCAAAAAGCACAGGTGTTTTGAAGTACCATGTGACTTTTCACATGTGAATTTCTTTGTTATGGTGCATATACTTTAATGAATTGTCAATGTTCAGCATTATCAACACTCATTATCAATAACAGAAACAAAGCAAATTTAGGCAACTTACTGAAATGATAAGCATAGCGTAACATTGGCTGTAGTTTTGTGTATTTGTAGCCGCCTACAAATGAAGGCGGCTCAGTGATGTCACTGCAGACACCCATCACCATCAGTAATGGACTTCGACTGTTCATGAACTCATATGAGCATCTGAATGCTGAAAGTGAAAAGTAAACTATCACTTCCCATAACCTGCTGATGCTGTGAGGAAGGTGATCTTGCAGCGCATCTCACGCAGATTCATTTTACTGGGAGGAGGCGGCAGAACATAGGCTTCCACCTTCATCCAACTGATTGGCTGTAGTCTAGTCTCATATGAACACATTGATCAAGGCTAAATGGAGACATGTCTAGATGTGTGATCCATGATGCCTGTATGGTCATGAGTGAATGGGCGCCTGTCTAAGTGGCTATCGATTATCTTGTCTGTTGAGGTTGCTAGCGATTACAGAAGAATTGCATGAACACAGAAGCAATCTGTGTATCTCTCAAAGGTAATTATTGACAAAGCTTTTTGGTAGGCTTTAATAGGCGTCACTGCTGTCAGATACCGTTATGATTTAAAAGCGGCTCATAAAGCACGCTTGGTTTCTGTGGCTTTCCCACAAATGCTCTGCACGCTGCTCGGTTATTATAAAGATGCATCAGTGAAGGCAAGAAGCAGGCATGAGTCGACATATTTTCACACATATTGTGGTACGAAAGAGTCACAGTTTACACCACGGAGCTGAAAATTTGCATGGTATATCACTTCTAATTTAAAATGAGACATTGTTAAGACATTGTGCTCTTTATCCATTTAACCCCTCCCATTAAAACAGAGACAAGTAGCCTAGACTTTACTTATTCCATTCACACGTTTTTAAATTTTCTCTTGTTAGCATTGTATCATGATCCTGGATCATATGTGTTTAGCCTCGTTACACCGCTGTCAACAAAAAGTCAAGAAATGAAGCTTTGTTCTGAAATGGGATATCCAATCTGACAAAATGACTGACACCCAAATATAAACTTAAACTTTTTAAAGGATAATGAGTAACTTAAATCCTTGCTCAACAAAATTACTTTTGACACTTTTGACATTTTTGGCACAGACTGGGTCTATATTTTGAATGATGTTGAATGTTTAAGTTGAATGATGAACATCAGGTAATGATTTATTCTTCCAAAATGAACATATTTTGTAAACAAACCCTTCAAATGACACAGGCTCCTCTCCTTTTCTTCATTTCTCTTTTATCTCACAAGCTGAAGAAGGCCTGGTATGTATGCCTTTCTCTCTAACAACTCTCTTCCACCTCATGTCCCTTGACACGTCTTTATTCATCTCACACCGTGTTATACTTTGACGTCTATCTATGGACATCCTTCTAAGCAAATGCTGCAGCAATCATCTCAAAGGTTTGAGGTGCAGACTTGATGGATTTAATTTATGTCTCAATCAACCTTGAATGTGAGTTATGAAGGCCGAAGCGTCCACCGGAGCTGTCTGTGAGAATAGCTGCTCAGAGGGAAAACAGTGATCATCATAATTTGCAGGAAATCAAACCATTAATCACTGCACCAGTGTTTTTTATCGATAGTCTGTAAACTTGGCTTGAAAACAGCAATGGCATGCATAATTAAAGGTGGACAGAGTCTGGCCTTTTACCCTCAGAGACATAGTGGCAAAAAAAAAAGCTCAGAATAACCTTTTATCTTCCTCAAAAGTTTCTCAAATGAGATTGCATTAATAGGAGTTTTAGCTAAGTGTCACGAGGAATCACTTGCAGATTCTAAAACACTTCGATTCTTGTTAAACTTGATTCATCATGACACCGATGGACCCAGATAAGTAATAAAATAAAGCTGAGCCAGGAAGTTGGGAACTCTGCTCCCCATATGCAATCTTTATGTGATTGGAGAGCGCAGGAGAGGAGGCTTAATGCCCCATTACGGGTCTTGTGTCTCCAGTTTCCTGCCTGAGAGGAGTCACTGTTCTCTTGGCGTCCCGCTGGAGAATCACATGATAGCATAGCTTCCTATTGTGAAGCACTCCCTCCCTCACGTCCATCTCTCTCTCTCCCTCTCTCTGGCTTGCCAGCCTTATTGTAATCAGTCCTAGGAGACTTTTTTTTTTTAGCCCGTTCCTGCCCCTGCCTGATTTGGCTCTGGGAACAGCTCCAGCTTCCAGGATCTGGCCCAGTTGATCATGTCACTCTGCTCCCAGTCCGAAAGAGGGGAGATGGAGGTGTGTGTGTGTGTTTGTGGGGAGGGGGGCAGAAAAAGTATACTAATCTTCTCTTCCTTCTCCTTCCTGTGCCAAATATCCCAGGGTCCCAACCTCTATCACACCTGGGAGATTGGATTGTTTTCCCCACTGCAGTGGACACCGGGACAGGAGGCGGGGGGAGGAGGCAGAGGGACAAATTCAGCCTGATGTACCTATGAGTTTCTTACACACCAGATTGCTGCCATAGCGATGATTACTGCACTGGTGAATGCATTGAGAGGGATATTTTCATGCCCCCCGTCCATCTGGTGCAGCATTTTCATGTTTTCTGATGAGCTGAGCGCCCAGGGAAAGCTGTCTGTGATCCCAGCGCTGCATTGTTGTCCTGTGTCCCGTGTTCTGCCTGATAAAAGCCATCAACATTTACAGCCAAATGTCTTTGCTCAACACTAAACATTTTTTTTGTCGCATCAATTGAACAGCTCTCAATAATGTCGCGGCCAACTGCTTCGTCGTTGTGTATTCTTAGTGGAAGGCACATGTGAACTGTTGTTTGATTCTGCCCAGATGGGACAGATGGGACAGCTTTCTCCTCTCTGTGACTCCTCTTTCAAGAACAAACCTGTAGCTCCCGCTGTTTGAGAAATGAGTGTGAAGTGTGACAGCAAAGGATGTTGGGGACAAATCGCACGTGAATTCACTGGTTCAGTAGACAGTGAGAAAAGCAAGGTGGTGTGCAGTCATGGTATTGTTACACAAGAAAAAAAAAAGGAATGTAACCATAACAAGCAACAAGCAACATATTATGAGCTATTGTCCAGCCTGGTAATTGAATGTCTATGAGGTCACTCCGATAATTAAACGACTTTCACCAGATGTTTTAAAAGGTAGACTCAAAGAAATATGAGAAACAATATTATTTTGCGATGGTAAAAATCGGGTTTTGCAATGGAAACACACACATTCTGAACATTTCACCAGGGTCTGCAGTCACCGCAACCCCTCTTCTTTATCCGTATTTGCAGCAACTGATTCATAGTATGTTGGATCATCATGAGTTATATATACAGCACAGGCTACCTTTAAAACTCTCCCACATGCAGTGAGGGATTTCAGAACAGCCGCTCTCCCGCTATTATTTGATTGATGCAACTATCAGATGAACTGGCTCAGGATTCAGTACATCACACAGAGGACAGACTTCATGTCTACACTTGGCTGTTAAATCAGCCAAGCCCCACACGCTTTGGCACTAACGACATCAGTATCCCACGATTATAGACAAAAATGATATATAGCAAACATGAAACTCATTTTAGACCAATATTCAACATCATTTGTTGCAGTTACAGTTAGCAGATCTGACCTCTGATTCACTGAAGCCTTCAGAGTTGTCGCAGGGCATGATGGTCGTAGTTGAGTGTTTTTTTTTTTGGACTGTCATTTAAAGAGAGAGGTTGTGAATACATGTAGACACTTGTCTCCTTTTCATAAACATCTATGAGGAAAATCACACAGCTTTTTGAAACGAGCGTATGTCTCAGACCCCCTTAAAGAAACATTTACTTCTCGTATTGAGTTAATCCTGAATGTATAGCTCATTCACATCAGAAAATTAAAAAGCGACATGCCTAGTGAACCAGGGACCGGCCCCAGGCAGCTTCTCTTCCTCCTCTAGACTCTGAGCTGAGTCTGTGGTCAGCCACCTCACATGACCACATGCTGTTTAAGTAAAATTCCAAGTTTGAAAAAGTTTTGAGGCAAGTTCCTTTTTGTTTTTCGTCATTGCTGTTCATGATCATGAATGAAAATATGTTTTTCTTTGCATTGATACGTTTTTACTGCTGCTTTCTGTGCCTCGTTATAGTCTCTATAGTTTATTATTATTATGATTATTAGCAGTTTAAACCCCTTATGAGGAAGATAATTTCAGGATACTATTGTAATATCACTGAAAAAATATATTAGGAATATCATATTGATACTACAGGAGATAAAAACACATCAGAGTATGGCAAAATCACCATAAACTCACTGAAGTTGACCACAGACAGATTATAAATCAACATAGGAATATTATATATTGATATTTTTCGTAAGGAGATATTATCTGATGCTTTTCAGATGTGCCAAACTTCCACAACGACTTGTTTTAGGCAAATTTGTCCATTTGCAGTTTCTTGTTGACAAAACAGGCAGTTGATTGTGCGCCATATGTAACTGTGATTATTGACTCTAATCTGCAGTATAGTGGCCGGTGACGTTCAGTTGAGGTGTTTTTCTAGCGACACTTTGTTTTTATTTTGGTGTCACACGAACAGTGCTGACGTTTCATGACAGCCCCGCCGCCCCACGGAGCTACACGGTGCATTCTGGGTCCAACCCAAGATGGCTGCGCCCTTGCAGAAGTGCTGAAGAAGTGCCTCTCTGGAGAAATTGTTGGGATTGCCTCTGAATTTCGCGGAAACTATCGCACGAACTCAGCTACAGCGACACGCCGCTGTACAGGGAGACCATACGAGCGAAGTCATCGATAAGTGGGGTCGGTGCTCCGTGTGGCTGTGGCAGACTGTCCGTGTGAAGATGGGCCTCGTCTCAAGCCCCTTCCCATAGCGAAGAGCCGTGGGGAGAGGACCCGCAGATTCCCCTGCAAACACATACCCGTCGAACTTGGACTTGACGGGTTTGACATTATATACAGGCTGTGGACGCTGCCATACAATTTTCTGGCCAGGATTGTTTGCGCGACCGTATCTGTCATCGTCAGGAGACGGAGAGGTTCCCAAGCCCGGGTTGATCATCCTACCGCACCAAGGTCTGCATGCATCTGCACGCCTCGCTGCCACACAAGCGCCATTTCTGCACATCTGCTCTGTCCCACTTGTCAGCTTGGTCGTAATGTTTCTCTGTTTCGCAAGCTAACTGGGGACGGTTTAAATAGCAATAGTCTGCTTTGCAGTTTGACAGCTGACAGCAAAAGGCAGAGCCAGTCTCAGTGAGAGCTGTCAAATTAGCCGAGCTAGCTTAGCTAACATGTTAGTGACTGTTAGCGGTTAGCCAGCCGGTTTATTTGCTAACTAGCTTAGCGGCTGCTCGCTAAGAAGCCGGTTGTATAATGAAGTTTAGCGCTACTAGGCCGGGTTAACGTTAGTTCAGACAGTGAAGTCTTGGTGTGTGTTGAGGCTAGTCCGTAACATGAGTTACCACACTGGACTGGCCAGCTCCTCGTCCGTGGCTCGCTCGAGCTGTGTTCACGTGGCTAGCTCGAGCCTCATCGTGGCATGATCCAGGGGCTGCTCTGGTCGTGGAAATGTGACAGCTAGTCAGGATAATACGTGTAAAAATCACTGGTCAAGCTGAAGCAGCTAATCGGTTCGCAGTCAGAATTGCACTGGTGACTTGAGGGATTCCAGATGTGGGTGTACTGAGTTTCACCCATGCTTTGTTGGTGTTATTGTTGTCATTCAAGCAGGAGATTCACAACCGTGCATTGCAAAATGACTCATTCCTTTTATGTCATGCACTAAGGGAAGGAAACCTTTTTTTTTTTTGCCTAGAGCCAACAGTCACACAAATCACAAAATACAATAACCATTTTCACTATTTAAGTGAGAGTACAGCAAAGAAACTGCCAAAACTAACAAGCATTTGGTCATCGACTAGTGTTGATTTCCCACCAGGCAAACACTGCTGTACACGTGGCCACAGCAAGCCATCCAATCTAAGTTACTGACATGAGCTCTCAACTCTCTCCCTGTAGGGCCCTGATGAAAATGGACTCAGACTTGCTTCATTCACCGGCCGTGGGCCTTTCCGAGGAAGAGGAGCCTGACATGAATGACTGGAAGCTTCCACTGGCTTTCATGAAGAAACGGCACTCGGAGAAGATCGAGGGCTCCAAGGCGCTGGCGCAGAGCTGGAGGATGAAGGACAGGGTAATTGTCTGCTCAGTTGTATTTGGAGTATTTCAGCAGGTTAAGGATGCTGTCTGAGGTGTCGTTTAAAGTCGTTGGGTCTCTTTGTCCCGTCGCTCTGCTCTGCATCCCTTCAGCCATGGATGTAGGGAGGGCACCCAGAGTTTTTGAGGGGGCATGCAGGCATATCTACAATGCAAATCAATAGGTCAATATCTGTGGTGGTGCCAAGTTATTTGTGGAAGGAACTAGTAATATGAGGAATGGGGAAAGTAGATTACCACGGTGTGATTTATTACACAGAATAATGACTAGATATTGCAAACCTAAAGTAGCAGATAATCCCATCTCGTTTACAGTATATCTTAGAAATGGTAGACATCAAACTTATGAGCCCTTAGTTTGAATGGGAAAGATGCTAGTGCCTATATCTGGAGAGGAGTAACAGTAAGTTCAGGGAGACCCTCTTGCAGACAGCACTGTGCTTCACTCAGCATGTATACATTGTGAATTAGTGTCCGGTCAAAGATATTTGTTTTGCACCTGCTTTAGTAAACAGCATGCGTTCGACTATCCTCTCTCCCCTGGTGAAGCGGCGAACTAAAAGTGACGGCGGCCTCAGTAGGCCTTGAGTGCTTTGATTTCACTGCCATGCATGATAAGTGGGCAAGAACTGCTGTGCAGTGGGTGCAACGAAATGATCTCTCTTCCGATGTCCTGGTTAAAATCTGCAGAATCTTGTCTGGTCGATCTTTTGTCCGTGCCAACCAGAGACGGATGACTTTGGGAGCAGAACAGTAATTTGATTGTCCAATTTGACGTCCCTGCAAATGGAGTTTCAGCTTGCTGACATGCATAACCATCCTCCCTGCCAGCTCTCAGTATCGCTTCAAGTTAAAGATATTTAATCTCATTAAAGCGACAAGTCAAACGCATTTAAGCCACACATTGCGCTTTGAGAGGACATCAGTCTTTTAAGCAGCCAGGCTTACAGCAGCGAACCAGCCCTCACCCTAGCCTTTATTATTGTTCTACTTTTGTGCAATTCATTTTATTCCGCTTTAGGCTACCCATGCTACGCAGTGACAGGGGACTCTCAAAGCTTTCCCTCATGAACGGTTACAGTGGGGTTCTCGGCTGCTCAGCTCTCATAAAGCTGGCGTTTGATCCACTGCAGTGCTACCTACCTGATTATTTCATTGCCTCACGGCTACGGAGAGCTATAGTTATAATCATGCCAAATGCCACATAGTCATACATAACCCTGGCAGACCCGGCACCCATTGTAGACATTCACGCAAATGAAATTTTAACGCCGCGCTGCTGTTAGGACATCACTAGAATTACACTACATTGCCTGGTGAACTGTCAAGCTTCAGGGAAATGTTGAATAAGACGGCATCATTAAATGTGAGTCTGGTATTGATTTAAAAGAGGTAATAGGGGCTGGCTGAAATGGCCCAACTCTTCATCGGGCACTCCTATCAGAAAGTCAGACTGAATCGACTGTGTAACATTTATCATCATTGCAAATTCTCGCTCAGAGCGTTTTCAGGCTTTTCGGACCCACATTTTTACACACGTGAGATTTTGTCCTTTCACGTCTGGAGTCAAAGAGAACTCGAACTAAAGAGAATATTTAGTTTGTGTTTGACACAGGAAGAATTTGGCTTTGAATATAACTCTGGCCCGGTGTCAAATCAAGCTTTTGTTCACTGCCTCTAGAAGTGGGGAGCCAAGGTTGGACTCGATGCCTGTCTTTCACTGTTAACACTACAAAGATCGCCTAATAATGGGTCTATCAAATATTGTGATATGAATCATGTGGGCCCAGCTACTTTTATGCAGTTTATCTTTCCATCACTCGCAAAATGTCACTAAAACTGAGGGGGCAAGGAAACGCAGGGTCAGGGATGAGGCGTAGCGCATGAGTACTTTGTTTAGGAAGTTTTTTAACAGCCTTGCCTGTTAAAATTTCAGTAGTCAATGCTGCAGTTTTGATGTTTTTTTAATATATTGTTCAGCCCTAAAAAACGGACTCATTCTGTAGCTCAGGGGGCTCAAGCGCTCGTGGTACTGTAGATTGTTTTGGATAAACGCATCATCTAATGGCATGTGTATGTTATGTTGTGTTTTTGCTATTACTGGGTCTTATTCTGCAAACTTCAGACATTTCCTCCCCAGTTGCCCAGTGGTGCTAACGTACTTGGCTTGCAGCACTACGGTAATTGTTTTGGGAGATTTAAGCTGATGGATAGTAAGTGTAGCAGTGAGGATGTCTCCGCAGCTGGTATATGAACAGTTAAGCCTGGGCAGAGCAGTGTCCGGTGATAGGGCTATCGAGTGGGCCGTAAATGATGTTCTGCACCGTGGGAAATCAGAGGACTAGCACACTCTCACGCACGCACACACACACACACACACACACACACACACACACACACACACACACACACACACACGCACACGCACACGCAGTTGTCACAGTATGAAGGAGAACATGGGAGGAGCGAGGGAGGCCGCACAATTACAAGGCCCATTGGTCAAAATGGGGTGTTTATTCCCTGTGGGGCTGATGTCTGCGATTGAGTTGTGACTCTCTCTGTGTGTGTGTGTGTGTGTGTGTGTGTGTGTGTGTGTGTGTGTGTGTGTGTGTG
>OMOV01081465.1:0-12978 GCA_900312565.1 Beryx splendens | reverse complement strand
ACGTGTGCTCTTCCGGTCTACTAAGGATCTGGCTGTGTTTCTCTATCTATCCATTTGTCCATCTGCCCGTCAAACTCGAAGCCTCAGCTGAGATCTCAGACACCACTGGTCTGATTTTGATTAAACTCTGGGGAATGGTGCGTCTTTGCACTGTGTTCCAGCGTTTAAAATATTACACTGATTGGCGTAGGGCACTGTAAAGGTCAGACATTTTAACTCAGACATTTATCTCAGACACCACTGGTCTGATTTTGACAAAACTTGGAAGGTTGATGCATTTGGCACTGTGTTCTGGCGTTTAAACAAATTACACTGGCCTGATGGGGAAGCTATGATTAAAGGTCAAAGCATCACAATTTGAAAGACCATAGCTGCTCCACCGCTGGTCCGATTTTGACAAAACTTTGTGGGATGATGCATTTTGGCACCGTGTCCTCGCTTTTACAGCACTGCTTGCCTGATGAGGATGTTATAATTAAAGGTCAAAATCTTCTGCTATCTCGGGGCGCCCCGGTGGACCTCCGAGTAGAGCGCGCTCCATAAGGCTCAGTTCTTCCCGCAGCGACCCGAGTTCGAATCCAGCAGGCGGTCATATGCTGCATGTCCTCCCCTCTCTTTCTCCCATACTTTCCTGTCTCTCTCACTACGTATCTGTCAAAGCATGAATTTTTTTTAGCTATCTCAGACATTACTAGTCAGATTTTGATTAAACTAGAGTGATAATGCATCTGGCACTGTGTTCCTCTGCTTACAAAATTTATACTAATTGGCATCATGGGTGCACAATAATTAAAGGTCAAAATTTCTAAATTTGAAAGACCCCAACACTTCCACTGGAAGTCCAAGCACACATACAGCTATCCTTACAAATGACACTAATTGGCTCTATAATTAAAAGTAAAATCTTGAAGCTCAGACATAATATCTCAGACACCACTGGTGTGCTATAGTTAAAGGTCAAAATTTTGAAATTTTAAACACCCTAACTCCTACACTGCTTGCATAAATTCACCTACACTTACAAATTGCAGAGATTGGCCTGATGAGGATGCATCATTCCTCTAATCATCATTTGATTGACCTTCATCGGTCAATCAAATGATGATTAGAGGAATGATGGATTTTCTTGCTTAACGCGACATTAAGAAGACAGAAACTGGGCAGAAAATGACCCCAAAAGAAACCGTTTAGCAGAGGGATGCTTTAAGGCAGTGGACCACAGCTGTGGAGGCCTTGGGTCTTGGCACGAACAAACCTTGATGCAACAAAGCAACACTCCTAGAAGAGGAAATTAGTTGGTAGAGCACATTGGCAGGACAAAGCAGCAAGATGATGGCAGCAGTTTTTTAAAGCTCCAAATGGCACTAAGAGGCAACCGCTTGAAAAAGTTTAACTCCGGCGCACAGAAAGCATCTAACATGACGTCAGCCGTGACCTGCTATTGAGGTCCTGAACTCACCAATTAGGGCCCTAAGAACAGGAAGTGATGATGGCATATGGTTGCAGAAGTGGGTGGTCCATCTTACATTCTCCACCATCTCTGGCGTAAATATTTTTATATATAGTTAACTCTCGTGTGCTGATAAAATGTGGTTTTGAATTACTGAGTGGGCCATTTGAAGCAGGGTATGAAATGAAGTTTGCCAGCTTGCACGAGGTGAGTGAGTTTAGAGACCTACCAAAAATTCAAAGCAACTCATAATTATTCTTCTATGGTTTTAAGTTACTCATAAATTAATTATGTTCTGTTTGTCTTTTTTAAATTTGAATATCACTTTTACTTTGTCTTGGAATTATTTTTCTTCCAGTCCCTGCTGCAAATGGATGACAGCACATGTATTTTTGAGATACAAAAGGCTTTTCCAATTCAGGACTTCATAGATGGGGGTTCCTATTGATTACATTTAAGCCCCTCCCCCTTCCCTGATCGTCTGTTGTTCTGTTGTTTATCCCAAAATTGCATTTGCATGGCTCTTTGAAGTTAGGATAATTTACTGTCCATTGGTGATTTCATTTAAGGTCCTGCCCTGTTCCTGATTGGCTGCTTTTAGATTGTCTTTATATTGATTCTAAAAACCAAACGGAGATGTGTGATGGCTCACTGGACCGGAGAGAGTGAGTCTGATTGATTGGTGATGTCTTTAATGACCCTCCCTCTTTCCTGAGTGGCTGTTAATCTTTGTCTATAAGTAATTAATAAGCTTTACTAGGCTTCTGTATTTGCTTTCGTAGAGCCAGATAGGTCGGAAACGTATCACAAATTATGCGCTTGCTTATTTACATACTCCTCAGAGATATATAAGACCTGGTAGGTACGTACAGTTAATGAACTCACTCTCCCTCAATTTCACTCTACCAGACCGGAGTGCCCAAAACCCTTAAGTTCCGCCCCTGATTACGAGTCAGCAGTGCTAAGAGCCGGTGTGGAGGAGTTGCATCTGATTTGTGTCATGGGCCTAATTCAATGGAAAAAAATTAATATGAGCGACATTCTTGATAACTGTAATAACATGGCTGCTCCCACATGCCCTTTTCCTCTAACATCCCCAGGTATCTGTGTGGGGGCGTTCACCCTCGCTTTTTAGCACCAGTGATGGTTTCATCAGATCCTGTGTAATGTTAAACAACCCCTACATCGGTTACTCACCTACATGCAGTAAAAAGTGTCGGTATCTAAGCCAGATTTAACCATTTGCCAGACAAGACTAATAGCCACAAGCACCTCTGTCATTGCCTGCCCCCCCCCCGCACCCCTTGCAGGTTTCTATTTGACTGTACTTTTTCTTTTACTGTACATGGTTCCTATTACATAAACTTCAATTTAAAAACAGGACTACAGCTCACCACAGCTGCTGCCTAAGCAGAACACCGATAATCCCACTTATCATACTCCCACATCCCACCCCTGCTCGACACAGCAGTGACCAGGGCAGAGCAGTGAGAACAACGCTCCGCAGAGTCTTGCTCACCATAGCTGCAGTCAGTCACATTTGTTTTAATCCCGTTCATCACAGCCACTGCCCAACCAGCCAGCTCCGCCAGAGTGACACTTGCCGCACCAGCAGCCCAAGCTGCTCTGCTCACCAGAATGACTTTCACCACAGCCAGTCGGCCGCTACAGCAGCAGCCCACACAGAGCGGCCAGATTCATGCTCATCATCACTACTCAGTCACGCTTGCCAGAGTTGGGCTCGTCACAGCCGCAGCCCAAGTAGTCAGCTGCACCAAGGTGATGTTTGCTGCTGTTTGCCACAGTGCTAGCCACAGTTACGCTCACCTCGGCTGCATTCAGAGCCATTCTCGCCACATACACACTGACCTCAGCCACAATCAGTCATGCTCACTGGAGTGCCACACAGCCTGAGCAGCTGGCTCTGTTTGCTACATCAGCCCAAGCACCCATAGTTTGAGTCACACTTGCCAGAGGCATCCCCACAGCTGCTATCATTCACACTAACTGGAATCCTACTAGCCACAGAAATAGCCCCAGTGAACACCTCCTCCACAGAGTCTCGCAGCAGGAGCCAAAGCTGGTCGCAGTCATGCTCGTCAAGAGTCACACTCGCCTCATCCCACAAGAGCCCAAAGCTGATGATTCTCTAGCCCGGGATAGGTAACTTTCATGGTGGAGGGAGCTGGAAAAAGCTATTTAGTCACTGCAGGCTTGTGTGTGTGTGTTTGTGGGCTGTGTTCACACATTCACGGATGAAACCCACATATATATATCTTATATCACCTATATGGTGTAACACGTCTGTAATGAAACTGTGATCTACACTACTATTGAGACGAGGTGAAGTAATTCTTGCAAACGTAATTGTATTTCATGGAAGAGCACCATCGATAATATTTTCCTGTGTGATGAGGTAAACTGAGTGGCCAGCTCTAGTCTATGGCACGTGTATATCTATAGGCTATCTGGTTGAAGGATGGTAATTCAGAAAACGTGCATTTTTTTATTTATTGCATCTATTTAAATTCAAACAAATTACAGTGTTTGATCAGGTCATTGACGTGTATAATATATCAAATGACACATACATCTTAATAACCTATCAAAAGCTGTAAATTGTATTAGGATGCTCCAGAATCACACAGAAAGGTTTAAAAAATTGATTGTATTTAAAATGTTTCTGCAAATAATTATCACTATCACTAATATTAATACTATCTAATATTAAAATATCATTGTAAATGTCAGCGATGGTTCTTTGATATAAAATTTAATTTAGGCGGTTCTATAGACCCAGTAGGTCAGATGAAATTTACTGTTGATTCAGAAACCAAACAAGCCCATTAGGTCAGGGGCCCGCGTCATTAATCATATAGCTACAGCTTAAATTGTGATGTATATCCTCGGATAGGCTTGTTTGCGTAGAATAAGAAAACACACTGAACACTATTTCTGGCTAAGGGGCAAAGATAAGCCTATAGTGCCTCAAGGTGAACCAGAGCACGGTTACTTGATTTATGATTTCATATTATTCTGCCGGGCCAGTCGACTGCATTTGCAAACCGCCGGCTGAACTCTGCTGCTCTTTGTGTGGCTATTACCAGGGAGTGAAACCTTGCATTCCAATTACAGTTGAGCTATATAGGTGTCACTGCTGTTAGTAATGACTATAGCTTCCACTCAGAGTGAATCCTCTTCCCTGCCTATGAGTACTATGACTATTAGCATGATAGATAGCAGTGCCGCCGATCACGGCAGTTCAAAAAGCACTCTTAAATTGGTGGATAACGTTCGATAGATCAGAGGACGAAACTTCCGCCAGTGAAGTTACATGATTTCTCATAGACGACTCTCAAGCCGAATAACTATTTGTCACGTCAAGAAAATAAGCAGGCAGTAAACGGCGAAGTCCTTGTAACATATATATGTGACATGCAGTATAAACGGCGAAGTCCTTGTAACATATATGTGACATGCAGTACGTCCTATGTAAGGTTGATTATACGATAGTCCAAACTTACCCGGAGCTAAAAGCCATTATGTGATTGACCCAAAACCTGTAGGAAATTTCAAAATGGTGGAAAATCCATCATGTCACACTTGGGTGCTTCCATGAACAGATTGGCAGGACATGGTCGGCTCTGTACGTGTCCCGTGTTTCACACTAATAGGATCCAAGGCCTCTCGGCGCTGCAGCCTTTAAAATGCTCAAATGATCTTTTTAACTGTCGCGTCACCTTCGAGCCTATCGGGGCAACGTCATTGATTGTTTTTTGTTCTGTGGTTCCAGCGGTCATTATGGGTGTTGTTTCATGGCTCTGTCTTAATATGTTGGGGCGACAGAGGCACAAAAACCGTACACGTAGAAACAGTGAGCACAGCGCATCTCCAGAGAGGATTTAAGAACAAACGTGTCCTTTACATCCAGAATAGCAGCCACCTCTTTCTGTTAACTGGATAATGAGTGGTCCCATCGGATTGGCAATCTCTTCCCAAAAAAACCCCCACGTACTATAGATCTGAGGCAAACAACGACACGGAGTAAGCCAAAGGTTAGTAGCTGGTGATGAGAGGCTGCAGAGCCGGGATCCGCTGAAGGGGCGGTGAAGACTAAAGGTCTGGAGAATACCTGCCATGTTCATGCAAAGAGCGTCTTTGTCACAGCCGTGATACAAAGCGATATATGCGGAGCGTTTGATTGATGGCAATGACAGGCCGGGAGTCCCCACAGAGAGTAAGCAGCCTGCCTCGCGTTCTTCTGTTGGTGTGTCATTATTCTCCGTACAACCGCAAGACTCGGGTATGACAATTCTGGGACGGAATCAAGACTGACAGATGTTTGCACTCTGCCCCCTCGTCTCTTTCCGCACCCCGTTTCCCTCACTGCTGTGGTCTGTTCTAGCAGTTAGATCTGTCAGTCGTCTAACTGGACTGTGGGATTAATGTATTAATGTATTAATGCATTAATGTATTAATCAGACCTAGAAAGCTTTGATTTACAAGTCACAGTGTATTAAGTGAATGGACCTGTATGAATGATGCTGGAGACGTATTTAGTTTTGTCTGTGTGGTTCAGTGTAACTGTCTTTGGTCAGACCTGGAAATCCACAAACAAAGTGCAGCGGCTGCAGTTTAGTCCTTCACTTAACACCTGAGACCTTCATATCGGTGTTTAATTTTGGTTTTTATACAAACACTCCTCTCCGCAACCTTGAAGATTCACAAAGAGAAAAGCAGCCTCCGGCAAGATGTGCACCTGGGCGGAGATCTATGTTAATTAAGGCATATATCCGACAAAATACACAGATAAGCAAATGACAAACTTGATTTAAGTCAGTGACAAACCCATCAGCCTTGCGTACCTGACACCCTAGAATGAGTAAAAGCGGAACGGCTATCGGTTTTATGGAGGAGAACATCCGATCCCTCTGATATCTGTGAGCTGCCCAACACACTGAATTGGTAGTTTATTAGTGTAAATATTAGAAAAGTGCCTGAGAACTCCAGTGTCGCAAGGAGGCTACAGCTACTATAAAGTGAAAAAGTTTAAATAGCATGCTAGCATGCTAACTGCTTATTTCATTCGCTTCTGAACTTGTCTTAAACCATCTTTATAGTCATGTAGTTTATTCAAATATTGGTTATGAATAGATATTATAAATAAGAAACAGGAATATAACCTATCTATATGTAATGCGTGGAGTCTAATAGAGCGTGAAGTGATTCCTTGTCCATAATTTATCCGTAATGGAGTAACAGATATGTCCTCTCTCAAGAAATGAGTTTAGAGTTCATGATCCATAAGAGCGATGGCATCGCTCCGAGGCTCCAGGGTGTGTAGCCTGCATCGAGGATGCTGTCAAATCAAAAAGGTTCACTTGTAAACGAGGCGTGTTCATGCCAAGATTTTTTTTTATGAATGACACCATTTACTGACAGCTTTGACCCCCTCCTCGCCGTGGCCAGTAATTGTAGCAACATCTACACACAGACTTGAGAAATGGGCTCGCTGTCAAGGAACCGAGAATGTGATCGATCCTTGACTAGACTTTCCATCATCTAGATAGGATGGACAAAGAAGCCAAGCGATGGCACAGTTCCCGCTGAGTA
The DNA here is from genome assembly GCA_900312565.1 of Beryx splendens. Lineage (NCBI taxonomy): Eukaryota > Metazoa > Chordata > Actinopteri > Beryciformes > Berycidae > Beryx > Beryx splendens. The sequence goes on along the minus strand of OMOV01081465.1, from coordinate 5,915 downwards.
CAGTAAGTGTGGCAAGTCTGGATCGAAACAATGCACACGGGAATTCGCCGTTACGTCGGAGCTGTAACGCTGATCAGACCACTGACCAGCCCTGTCCTGACCCACTCTACACATACACATTGCACCATACTTAGATTTGCACTTAGTCCACAAAATCTCAATCAAAACTTCCATTCTCGCCCTCAGTCTCGATGAGAAGGGACTAAAGGGGGCAGCTGTTCAACAGCTCAGAAAATGAATTGAGCGAGCAAACAAAAGGTTTAATTATAAGACAATTACTATGACGCAAACTGTCCCCCGTGAGTAATGCAGGCCGCCCCTGGGTCAGTCGGTAACGAGACGCATCATCCCTCCCAATATGATATCTCCGGTGATATCTTCAACACCGCCGGTCTGTTTTTGGTCAAACCGTGCAGGGATGACGCATGCTTGCACTGTGTTTCAGGGTATAAAAAATTATATTGGTTGGCCCAATGGGGGGGCAACATAATTAAAGCTCTAAATTTCTAACTTTGAAAGGCCACAACTGCAACACACCACTGATCCGATTTTGCTGGAAACCGGACGGAGGATGCATCTTTGGCTCGAGGGATGCCGGCATCATTTTGCGGGGGACGGCATGTTGTAATGCCTGACCACGAGTCCGCTCCCTGAGGTAACGGCTAGACAAAGTAACTATAAATCCACAGCACTCATCTTCCACCAGAACATTTCCAGCCTCGTTGCTGCTAGTTTAGGGTATCTAAGCTCTTTTATTTCATATGCCTGGTCTATCACCTACAGGAAGATTCCACAATGAGTGCTGGCACACAGTACCATGTCAGGTCTTAGGCTGGTGCGGGCTATCTCTGGCAGGACTGTGTTGCTGGTTATGTGCGCTCACATTTCTCAATCCCTTCCCTCCGCTATCTGTCCCAACTGGAGCCCACTTGGTTCTCCTTCGCATTGGAAGCCAATTTGCTTATGCCTCCCACTGGGCAAGGAATTTGTTCCAGTAGTAATCTTAATCCGTGGAGGAGATGCATAACTTGTCACAGTCTGAATTGAGCCATTAATTGCCCCTCCACGTGGGGGCCCTGCTCTGTTGGCCATGTAATGCTACCTTGTTTGAGGGACTCTTGTCTGAGTAAGCCTTTCATAAATGTGCTTTGACATCCAGGCTCCTGCTTAGAAGCGCACTGATGCTTCAGAGATGAGACGGTGGTTAACGCAAAGGGAAGAAGTGAGGTGGAAATGGAAATCCACTGTCAGTTTGGGTTTCTTTGTTAAGATTCTTTTCATTGCATTTCTTTTTTTTATTAGATAGTTCATAGCCGGATTCAAAATGGCATGTCGCAGTTATCCGGACACAGTATGCTTTCGAGCCAACGGAGCCACCAGCACAAAGCAGCACCAAGTATGGAGATTTCAGAATGAAAGCATCGCTGCTGGGAGCTTTTGTCTTCTTCGTTTAGGCGCTTATAAAATTGCTCCTGTCTTAGTGTGAGACGTGTGGGTTCCCGAGACTTTAAATGAATAATCATTTAACCGTCTTAGCTATCTTAATCTGTCTTATTCTTAATATGTTCTGGGTTTTTTCTAGTGCCGCAAGAGAAGATATGTCTTGTATCCCACACTGTGTGATGCCCAGACAAACTACTGTAATGACATGTTTTTTAATTAAGCCAATTAATAAGACACAAGTTAACTGATTATCCATTTCATATAGGTGAGTCGTTATTGGAACAATCATCAAAAGATAATCAAATCAGTCCAAAAGGTTAAACACTGTCTGTATTATGCCATGGATTATGAATGAAGAAACATTTTTCTTCTTTTGTGTGTGTGTGCAGGTAGGAGGGTTGCATTTAAGCCCCAAGGACGGGAATGCTAATGGTTAAATATGATCCAGCACTTAAGCAACATTAATTATCATGAGATTTGTTTCTACTCTCTCCTTCTTGTCTTGAGCAAACAGTGATTTCTTATTCTCGCTCTTGGCCCTAAGGCTGACAGTCTCTTAGCCTAAGAACTACGGCAGAGGATACTTTGATTTTTCTTTTCCCTGTTTTCTAGTGACGATGTTGAATGTTGAAACTGGATTCACTTAACAGAGAATTATTTGCTTGACACAGTTTATTTTCCCCCCTCTATTATTCCCCTTCCATCTATGGCATCTGCACACACAACTGCGTGATGAAAGAGGCACTTTCAGCAGTTAAAGGAGGATGAGTTGTGTGTCCCAAGACAGCGCCGCTCAAATGTGGCTGATTTATTTTGCTCCCGTTTGACTAAAAACCTGATTTCCGTAAGTCAAATTTAAATCTGTAACGCTCGGCCGTTAAAATGGTCAACAGAAGAAAGAAAGAAAAAGGAAAGTGAAGGTTCGCAACCCTGCCAATAATGAATTGTTCAGGGCAAGCTGCAAGTAAACTGCAGGCACAAAGCGACGACGCCTTGGGTAACACATCTGCGCAGGTGGTGTGTGCGAGAGAAGGTATTGCTCTTCGCCAGGAATCCGTGATGAACTCTGACAGATTTCACCTACAAGGCAGATCCTATCCCCGGCGAAACAGCTGCTTTCTCCATTTGAAGAAAAAAAAAAAAGGTGCATTTAATTTTTCCCGCTACAATGAAATGTGTGCGGGTCTGCAGTCGTTCGGTGTTCTCCGTGTCTCCGCGGGGACTAATTGTAAAAGTCACACTGATTTACATGATTATTCTATTTATCTGATCAAATCTCTCCCTTTTAATGGCGCAATTAATGTTATTGCAGGGGAGATTGCCTCGTAATCGTGTGCGATTTCCGTATGGGAAGAGTATATTTAAGGGTAACATGTCAACTAACTAACCTCTTTCAGATTGAATTGTTTTAACAATGACCTATCAGGCCAAAGCGTGAAACATTCTGTAAATAACTGTTCCCCACACAATATGAGCGTTTTTCAACCATGAAGGTGCATTGATCGTGTTACTATCGCTCATTTAGATCCATGGGTATCACTATGGGGACACAGTCACTTCTGTATACTTGGCAGATTTTGATAAATGGGTATCAAATATTGCAGATCCCACAATATCTATAGAGAATTACTCAGTTGCGCTCTGCTTGGGCAAACATACTGAAGTGGGTAAGCATTATAGATCTTTCCCATTTGCAGCTTGACGGTTGAGTACTGTTGACGGCTTATTATAGTAATATTAAATCAAAGTGTTCGGCCAAATAAGCATTAATTGGACACAAAGGGAGACTGTTGGACCGATCCAGCATCCAGCCAGCAGTCAGTGTCTTCCTCTCCCTCTGTCATCTCTCTCCCTTTTCTTGTAATGGAGGCAGTAAAAATCCTTCGAAGTAGATCATACAGACCGAGGCTCGGACCGGCCCAGTCCTTCAGCAGCATGCCGTATGCTCATCGCATCATTGTGGAGGCCGAGTTGACACATCTCTGTTTGTTTAAACATTAGACGTATTTAGGTAATTACAGTCATTTTCGACTTCTCCGCTGTTGCTCTTATACTTGTTGTCACCCGTCTCTGATCTGGTGTCGACTAGAAACAGCTCAAGCCACTGAGTCACATGCACTGTCTTCTTTTCGTCACCACTTTCTTGTACTGGCAATTATCATTTAACATTTTGTTTGTGGAAATTGTCGGTTTGAGCTCTTCCCCTCGATTAAAATACAGTGTCAATGCTTTGCTTTTAACCGCTTGGCCTCGTTTTTGGATTTATGTTATTCCTCCTATAACGGTTTTTTGAGGTTGTGCATACGGCGTGGAAATTCCAAATCTGCCTCTGTGAGAATAAATAAATCTGGTAGATGCAATTCATTTAAGTATGCTGATGAATTACTCCACTACATTATATAAATGTATGGTTTGCAACCCCTGTGAGAGCAAGCATTTCCTAAACAGAACTCTGTATAACCAGCAACACCTTATTACCTAAACTACTGCCAAGTGTAATCCCCATAAGGACATTCATCAAGTCACCTCACCTTCGTATTCGGAGGAGATTAAATATATTTTTTCCCGTGATTAACCTGGACTGTCAGGAGCACTTGAGAGCGGTTTTATTTTACAGTTCTACCGTTGCTTTCAGCAGCTGCGAACACTCACACTTAGAATGAGCGGTCGACGGCCAAGTCTTGGCACAGCAATGTGAAAATGACAGCATGAAAGTTGTCTCTCTTCTGTCCTTACAATGGCAACCGAGGCGAGTCGTCATGTCCCGCTGTGTTCAGAGGAGATCCATTGTACTCTGATTACATTTCTCTGAGGCACAAATGTCTTCATAATTTCAATCTTGACAAAGGATCACATAATAGTCATAGGCCTCAGTGGAAAAGTTTTTGTCCGGCGGCCTAATACGTTGGTTATTTGGCGCTGATATGGCCTAGTGATCATTAGGCAAGTCCCAAAACTGTGAGGAAACTGTACCAACTCATTTGAAGTCCACCCTATGTGCCTTGTGCATGGCAAAACCGTCTACAAGTCTCTCTAATTCCATACCTCCTGCCTTTGTTGCTGCTAACACCAGCTACTGGATTATCCTGTCTCAATGAAGCAGCAGCTGTGAAAAACCTGTCAGGAGTTTAGCTGCTTCTTCCTCCTACTCTTCTTCCTGCCTCTGCTGCCGTGTACCACTTTTGTGTGTTTTTTTTTAATACATGGTTAGTGATTGACGATTAAGGATGAAGACCCACTGCTATGTTGGACACGTACTGTAACTTAAGCATGTATTTCCTAGCAATCCTTTCAAACTGACATTCGGTGAAGGCTGAAATTCTTTATTTTTGACATCAAGGTATGCACTTAAATGACACGGCAACAACAAAGCTCAAGTACCGTTGGTAGATGCTTGACACGTGACCGTCAAATCAAACGGTAAGTGTTCGGGCGTATTCACACCTGGCTCGTTTGGAGCAGTTGTTTTCGAAACCGGGAGCGTTTCCCCCCCCAAAGATCGGTTCGTTTGGGCATACGGTATGTGAACACAGCAATCGCACTCGGATGCGGGACAAAACAAGCAGGCCGAGATCGCCAAGAAAGGGCGGTCTCGGTCCGGTTACAAATGAACTCTGGTACGGTTCGTTTGTGGTGAGAACGTGATCCGACCTCGATCCGACCCACTGGACTGGACCAACTTACCTCATCGGTCTCGTATGGCAAACGCCAAGAAGTCGTGGTAGGACCTCATCAGGGCCAGCCTTCTTCTGTGGTAAGATTGTCTGATTGCAGCGTCTTCCTCGAAATGTCCGTATTATTAAATTATTTATTATTATGTTATTCTTGACAGGTGTTCATATGCGTAATCCTCTAGAGTCTCCATGAGACTATAGGCAGAAGTTGCGAGGGTTTTGTTTTATGTTTACCAAATTACCGGAGATTTTTTTTATTGGGGGCCAGTTAGACAAACAAAAAACTAATAATAATAATATGATGTCCATTGTTATTGCCACACAGTGACACACAGCATTAATCAGTTCTCTCTCTCGCACACACACACACACACACACACACACACAACATTACCATACACAACTAGAAAAATAGGATCATCTACTATGGAAATTTGCACTTTTGGCTGTGTGAAGGCGATCCGAACCAGCTGAGAAACAGCTGGTTCATAACAATGTATCATTCTCTCATCAGATGCGAAGGAAGGATGCAAGGAAGCGGACTATCAGGTGTGAAAACGCCCTTAAACACATAGAGATATTGGGGTATTATAGTTTACAGCCATCTGGATCACATGGCAATAGAGCTGTATCCTAAAGTCCAAAATCACTGTGGTAGAGTGGTTACTGGGCGATGAGGTCCAGTATTTTTTGGATGTCAAAAGGCCCCTTGACATTCCTGGCCCTGGTGCAACTGCACTGGTTCCACCAGCCTGCAAAAGATACATGGAAAATAATTAAAAAATTAACATAACAAAT
>OMOV01081462.1:3016-13094 GCA_900312565.1 Beryx splendens | reverse complement strand
ATTGTGAGATGACATCTATTCATTTGATTTTCTGTGATTTTCATTCAGCATTGGTGAAATAATATCATGTAAACAACTAAATGTCTTTCTTTCAAAATGTCATTACTAAAAAAGGCACAGTGTATCACAGTGTATGTATTCACTTGTGTACCTTCATAGAAGCATCTTTCTGATCCAGAGGCCTCAGGTAAACTGGTACAGGCAAGTTCATCTTGTTCTCCGTCTGACCCCCATTTGCCACCTATGAGAGAACAACCAACACACACAAAAGCCACAAAAACATAATTTTAGTGTGCTGCTTCTCCTTTACCCATTTTTAGATCAATCACCTTTAAATGAGTACTTCTTGTGTCCTTTTCCCTACATGCTCATTTTACAACTTTAGCCTCTCAAGTTACCATAATCCCCTCTTCTCTGCCCCCCTCCACCCCCCCACTCACTTACTCCTCTGTCCTCTTCATTCACCCCTCCACCCCCAACCCGACCCCATCCCCTCTGTCACCTTGTATTTGCTGGGCAGGCTCCAGCCGTGTGCAGTGACTCGTCCGTCCTCCTTCTGCATGTGGGCCTTCACCTGTCTGTACTGGGCTCTCTTCTGCTCCTTACGGGACGGCGAGCTGCACGGGTCCGTTCTGGTGGAGGAGGAAAGAGAGAGAAATGCGATTAGTTATAGGTCAATGCAGAACGTATGGTCGGAACATATCTACAAAATGTCTTACAGCATGATGAGGGCATACATTTTTAGTAGCGGGGCCATAATGGGAATCAAATCAAATCCCTAAGGCTGGCACTGTGATGCTGCCACACAACAACAGGTAACAACTTCTTTGATGGATAAAGTGGATATATGGTCTGTTGGTAGATGAATATCAAAATATCCAATAATTATTCTAGGAATGAAAGTAACAGAGAGAGAATGTAACAGGCTATTAACACAACTAATGTGTCCCACTTAAAAAAAGACTTGTACAATGTCCGCTGACTTTATGTTTGTCGATACTACTAACAGCATAACGGCATCATACAGGGTTCCTTATTTGCTAATCAAATCCCTTGAATTTCCATGGCTATTCAATGACCAATATTTGTCTGTGTTAGTGTTCAAATGTTACTTTTTTGTTAAAATACCGAATTTAATGTACCAGGGGTTGTTTTGGCTGCAACTATTAATTGTAACTTGTGTCATCAAATCAGGAAATGTGTTATTTGGTGTATTATTCCTTCAAAGGCAACTAGATCAACCTGATGTTAACCACCTGAACATTTGCAAAACAAAGATTACAAACAAATTTCTCTTACATTTCTAGAGGTTTTTGGACAAGCATCAAATTGATTTTCAAATCCCACGCCTTCCAGGATTTCCATAACTATGGTCACCCAGATGAATATGACCAAACCACTGTCACCAGTCTCCGTTACTCACTCCTCATTGAGGAAGTCGAAGGTCTTGGACTTCTCCGTGGGGAACTGGGAGAAGGTGCTACTCCTCTTCACCAGGCTGCCCGGGGCGTTGTACTTCACGTTGGACTGGGGCTCCGCCTTCTTTATAGCAGGGGCACTGGAGGAGGAGGAGCTAAACAGTCTGCTGAAGCTGCGGGGGGGGGCGGAGTTAGGAGAGCCACAGAGGGAGACGGAGCCAAAGGGGGTGCAGGGAAAGGGGGACAGCAAGGTAGGGGGTCACCAACCAACCAGACAACCAAGGGTCACCCACTACCACCATTTACTGTACAGTGAAGTAAAGCATGCTGGGAGTCTTGGGAAACTGAGCCACACTGAGCCGAGCACCACCTACCACATCTAACTTGTGTCATATGGACCCTAAACATATTTCCCTCTATATTTGTTGTAATTCTAAAGCATAGTGACACAGTAACGTACATGTGACTGTTTAAGACACCTGAGAGGCTTAAGAAGTTAGTCTATCATATTTACAGGCTCATGATTATAGCTATAGTGAAAAAATTATCCCCATGTACAGTGTGAAAAAATTAATGAATAAAAACATCAGTGTTCAAAATGAAAACTGAAATATCTTACCTATAAAACCAGCCGTAAATAATTTACTTTACCCTGTTGAAACATAACCAAGCTCACAAACTCTGTGGCATAAAGAGACTTGACCCTAACCTACGATGATATCATCTCACCGGATTGCATCAGCGTTCAAAATGTGCCCATATTGCTATAACACTCGATTCAAACCATAACAGCATGAATGCTGAGGCGACTTTTTGTTGTCGTTTTTGGTCAATTTTACCATGATACCATTTTACCAACTGATATCACACTCTATACCGTGTAGTTGTTAACTGCACTGTTTTCTGGTCGGTATTTTCCTGTCTACTTAAACAAACCTGGCAAAACAGCATAACCTGCCTTTTTATCAATAAACACATTTTAGAGAAAATCATGCCTACTAAGCCCTTGTAAAATTCCTTCTACTGAAAAAGCCTACTGATCAGCAGGTACAATGTGACTTTGAGCAGACGGCGCACGTGTCTATGCTGCTGAGAGAAGTCTCTCTCTCTTCAGCTGTCTATGAGCAGACAGAGTAGGAAAACATCAAAGGCGACACAGCAGGCGGGAGACAGGAAAGCCCGGGGGCAGAAGGAGAGTCACGTCTGAGCGGTTTGTGATAACAACAACTGATGCATGGAGAGAAAACGTCACGGATAAGGACAAATCTAGGTTTTGTCCAACTGTGATGGAGGAGCAGTTCTGTATCGATGGAGGGCAAGAGAGAGGTTTGGCTAGGAGGAGGCTTAATAAACCATCTTTACCTAATGCTGCCAATTCAATAGCACATCCAAGGAAAGATAAGAAAAAGACATTTTCATTTGAGCGTTTTCAGAGAAAACTGAATAGGGGTCAATTTGGAAAGTGTGTATTGAAATAAAGAGGCTGTCAAAACTAGGGCTGAACAATTAATAGAAATGTTATCGAAATCGCAATGTGGCCTACTGCAATTTTCAAATCGCAGGAAGTGCAATATTTGTTAAAGACGAAATGTGTCAAAATACCATTTTAAATTAAATATTGTCGTGCTGCAGAGATGTCCTGGCCTACACATCATATTCTACAGACTTAAGAAAACAAAAAAAAAACACACCATAATCATTTGAAACTTTTCAAACTTTTTGAGAATAATGATGTAAAATTTATCATTCCCTCTAATATCGCAAATCATCAGTCAAAATAATCGCAATTAGATATTTTTTTCAAAATCATTCAGCCCTAGTCAATACTAAGACACCAAGAGTATGAATGAACGAAAGCATCAATCAGGATGGTACATACAATTCTAGTTTTTAAAAATGAAATGGTGAATTTGAGAGGACTTACAACTGCCATATGCTGGACTTCTTCTTTTCTGCAAGAGTGGGATTTTCTCTTGAAGCCCTAGGAAAAGAGGACAAGATGACATCACATTATTTGTCGTCATTTTCCAGACGCTCTCTCAGGCTAAGGCCGAGTACAGGTTGAGGATATAGAGGGTCCATTGCCATCTGCAGTGTCCGACTGCATCCAACATTTAAGCAAGAATTTAGATGAGCAGACAAGCCTCCTTACAGAACAACAAATATGGAGACTATTCACCAATTTGTCCAAACAGCCATATTGTTTGAAAAGACACGCCTAGCCCAGGCATGAGATGTCTTTCTTCCTCGTATCCTCTCCTTATCTGACCTGACCTGACCTGGACAGGTAACGGAGCAGTGGGATAGCTTTTGTCTCTGTGGTAAATAATGAATATGAATGCAAAATACACTTTATTTGTGTAGTACTTTTTAAATCAGAGTTACAATAAAACAACATTTTTTTTAACAAAAAAGTAAGTAAGATAAACAATTTTTTTTTAAACAATAAAAGAGGCAAACATAAGAAATACAGTCATTAAAAAAATAAACCTAAAGATAAAATAACTACATAAAAATTGTCTTTATAACTGATTTAAGAAGTGATTGAACAGTAGTTTATATGATGTTCGTGTCCCGTTAAGGCTGAATAATTCTGTCAAAAACCTATATTATTTTACAAGTGATCATGATTATTAGTCTTGATGATTTCAAGAACAAAACTGTGCATTTTGCACTGCACATGAACATCTTGGACATTTTCACCTAGAGGGCATTCCCAGTTGTATCTGCCAACATGCTATTTCTGGACAGTTAAATACCTTGTGGGACCTAAAATCACAACATACGATTATTCTGCATATGATTAATTGTGCAGCCCCATGTTCCATCCATCCACCCACCCACCCAGCCTCATCTCCTCACCTGATCATCTCTGTCCACCGCACGGCCTCCTGCAGCTCCATCAGTCTCTCCTTGTACTGGTTCCTCTCCATCAGGACTCTGGCCATCTCCACCCTGGTGAAGCGCTTCCTCTGGGCCGTAGGCACGTCGCTCTGTGGCAGCAGCACGCACACGGAAATGTATTCATCATTTTATGGATGAGCTACGATTTATGCAAGACAGATGCAAAGCGAACACGCACACACGTTTCTTATACAGGTAAAACAAGTGCGCAGGGAGGGGGATTGTTCAGTTGCAGAAACCGTTCTAAAAAGTAAAAGAGACTCACATCTTCTTCATCTTTAGACTTCTCTTTCACTTCCCCCATCTCCAATCGCACTCTGGAAAAGACAATTCATTGATAACTCGCAAGGTCAATATGAAAAACACAACAACTCTGCCAATATCTGCTGCCAGAATTTCCCAGAACCTGCAAAATCTTTGTTGTATGTGATAAGTTAGCGTAAGTCAAGCAGTGTATATGATCTAGTATAGTATGTATATGATGTAGCAAACAATGTATATGAAGCATGTATATGACCTAGTATATATGATGTATATGTATATGTACTGTAGTATGTATATGTATGATGTAGTATGGTATATGATGGTATGTGAAGCCCTTTGTGACTGTGATATAAACTAGACAAGACAAAGACGCCGCTGTATCTGCTACGATCCTTTCCTTACTTTTTGAGCTCCTCCTCCAGCTCTCTGTTCTTGTCCTCCAGCTTGGCCTTGGCCTGCAGCACGGCCTCCATCTCCCCCTGCAGCACCTCCTTCTCGCAGGCCAGCTCGTCCACCCTCGCTATCAGGTCATTCTTCACCACGTTCAGTGCATTCCTAAGGAAATAAGGAATGAGGACATTTTTTTGTATCCTTACACAATACTGTTGAAACCTTTATGTATGACCAAGGATGGGACAATAAAACCTATCTTAACCAATCAGTTACCACCAATCAGTTACCACCGATTACCACCTACAGTATGTTTTATAGCAGAAACCCATAACACAATGAACTGAGAAAACTTCACACTTACTTTGTCTCCAGCAGTTGTGTGTTCTCCTGAATGAGATTTTCAACTTCACGGCCCATACCTGTATAGAAGTTACAATAACGTTGGAATTCTATTGAAGGAAAAACTATTTGAGCACAAACTGGAGAAGTGACTACATAAGCGCTATATATTTAGAGAGGGTGCACCAGTAGATTATTCTTACTGTGTTAAAATCTAACAAGACACAACGTAGGGTGTGAAATATCTCCTGGTGAGATATTTGTTGGGGTTCACAACACAAGCAACTATGTGCAGAACCAACCACAGCACACAAACACACACACGACATGTCACATGACTGACAGGAGAAGGATGGGGAGAGAGTGGGTGAGGTCTTACCAAGCAAACTAAGGTCTGAGAAAACCATGCAATCCAAGTCAGGCAGAAAGAGAGCAGGAGAGAGAGAGAGAGAGGTGGAGATAATGTGAGACAGCGGAATGACCAAACCGATGGAGCCAGAGCTAAATGTTTCGCTGTCGACTCTACAAGCGATGAGGAAGAGAAGCTGCTGGGTCTCTAAGGTTAGCTAGATACGATAGGGGCAGTCGTAAAAAAAAAGAAAGGAAAAAAGAGGAAAAAACAAGAGCCAAAATAAATTATTTTAAGCTGTAAAAGAAACAAGAGTTAGGCCTACTTTTTTGCAAATGATGCATCATTTTTAAATACGTAATCCATAAGAAGCATTGAACTCCGCCACTCATGCACCTCTTAAACTTTGTCTCAACGTCTACACAACTGTGACTTTGGAGGAACTAGGCAGTCAAAAGCAGGCAGCCGAAAAGCTCTGAACCGCATCATTTAAACTGTGTGCCAGCTGCTATCGAGCAGAATGAGCAAGAAACCATGAGCCGATGAGAGAACATGGGAGAAAAGTGAGTAGTGAGTAACGGTCAAGGGGAAACTAAGGAAGAACGTTTAGCTAAGGAAAGGTTTGAGGTCATACACACCAGAGTACTCCACTGGGATTATGGACAAAAGCCAGAGGATGAGACACAGGAGAGAGAGAGGCGGGGTTAACATGGGTAGGTGGCCGACACTGTGTATTAGCATAACAGCTTAGTCCAAAGCAAGTGTTGTAGCACTGCAGCTAACAGCAGATGGTGCTGTTACGACCAATCAGCAGCTGGTACAGTCAGTGGAACAGCAGCTGCCAGCCAAACACAGGTGCCTCAGCTAAATAGCATTAAAGCTGCTTGAAAATCCCCTAAAAGCAGTTGATTACACTGATAATTTGCTGAGAAATGGCAAGAGTAAGGCAGTTAGTTTTGATGTAATAACCTTGGTTTCACTGATGGCACAAGAAAAATTAGGATCACATTATTGACAATGCTCCCATAATATTTTGTACAAATTATGGGATAAATTCTGTTAGCCAGATATTGCATGTATTTTGATCCTGATAAGAATATAAGCATAGAAATAAACTACAGATTTATACAGTATATGATCATCTTCTCAGGCAACATGTGAAATATTGCAATTGTACAGTAGCATTCATTCATTCATTTTAGTTTTATATTCTAAAGCTGCAATTTCACTGGGAAAAATGACATGCTGTAAAAACAGGAGAAGCAGAGAAAGTTAATGACAACACTGGAAATTTAAAAACACCATATGTATCACTATGGTCACTTCACTTAAAGATATTTTTCAGTCAATTCCTGACTTGAATCGAGTATTTTTAAGTAAGTAAGACTATTCCAATACATCACACATAAAATGTATTCAGAGCTGCTACACTATTCCTTTACAGTGCTGCGTTGTGCCACCACATATAGACAGATAGAGGTCTTTCTCACCCAGCAGGTCGGCCCCTTCATCCACATCCCCTATCAGCCCCGTGCCTGCAGACGACAACTCCTCAAACAGGGAGTCTGTGTTGCGGTCAAACGCCATGTTCTCGATGCCTTTGGTAGGGGTGCTGGAAGGGCGACAACCATTAGAGGTGATGTGTCACTGCCTGGGGCAACTTTGTTTAAAATCGACGCATGACAGCATGTTCTTTGGCCTACCTGGATGCCTTGTATCCGCTGAGGTCCATGTCCAGCTCGGGGGTGGACTCGATGATATCCTGCACATCTGAGCTCTCCTCGTTTTCAGGCAAACCTGCACAACACAAGACACGTGCCAGAATGACCCAGAGATGAGAGGACATGTGTGAGCAAAAATCCTAAGCAAAATGTGTCATTAGTTGTGTGTGGTGGGAAGTGTCAGACTATGATTCTTTGTCATCTCTACAGCTCCAGCCATACTGTATGCCATGTCAGGGGTTTTCCTATATTGAGATTTTTTTGGCAGTTGCCAAAGCACAATTCCAGGTTGCAAAAAACAAAATTTAGTTTTTTTTCATAATTTTGTGTGCAGTTTGAACATTTGAAACGACTCAAGATTTAGCCAACCTCAATTTTAACAGTTCAAATTAGAATGAATACACTGCAATGTTTTGGTTCCTGACTTGTTCTGTGTTTCAGTTTCCAAGTTTCACGTTGGTTTAATATTAATAAAACCATCAGAATAGAGGAGAATGACCATTCTATCACTGAAAATTCACTTGATGGCATAGTTTTATTGGGCTAATTCTATCATTGAAAAAAATATTCCAAATGTGAATAACACATTTTGACAGTATCTAAGGTCCAGTAGCCCAGCCTATATACACATTTTAAACAGATTTTCTGAGCCAAGAAAAATCCCTACGTGCTGCCTGAATGCACACAATGACTGGATGTTGAATGTGTCTTTGTAAAGCGTATAGTCTACTGTCGATCACATGCCCTGCCTGCACTGTATGTGAAGTCTTGTTGTCCCTATGTCTAAATACGTACAAAATCGCTACATGTTAATCGATATGTTTCTGCACCAAGGCCACCAAGACTACTTCCTGTATGAAGTGACTGTGGTTCTGATTCTGTTGAGTTGGCTTGATTTGTAACTTAGGGCGGTTCCATGGCGTTTGACCTACCCACAGATATGGACCTGGTCCCCGGCGCGGCCTGCACCTCCGTGCTCTTACTGTTCCCATCCTCCCTTTCCATGTCCGAGGCCGTGGTGGACATTGGCGTGGCCGACTTGGAGCCGCTGAAGTCCGACAGCTCGTCCTGAAATGATAAGTGACTTAGTTGTTCACGGTCAAGGGTCACGCTGACACTAACCGTGACCCCAAAGGAAGCAGACGCCACAGTGCAAAAGACAAGGAAACGACACCATCACAGCACACTTTAACATCTGACAGGCTAGCATTAGGGTGGTACAAAAAAGCTGCTACACACAAACTGAAAAGGCTGGGGATGCAAAACACACAACACTGCACACACAACAGAGGAGACAAGAGTCCAATTTCCTGCAACTTTTACATTTCTTATGGCTGGAGCACCATAATGATAGCAACTGAAAATCTAGCTCTAAAACCTGATTACTTTTTCCCTTCTGTGAAAGAATTCCCGTTAAGAGTGGAAAAAGAAATCTATTAATCATAAATATCGCTGAACTACTAAGCTACAGAGAACTGTTCTTCTGAAATTGGAGCTCATGAAAACATTAGGGAAAGGCGTCAATTCAGACAAATACTACAAATGAACACAAAAATGAAACGACATCGAAACGTTGAACAGACGTGACGAGGGAGCAGGGATTGCGTTCTAATCAGACACAGGGAGACAGCATAAGCAGCAGAGAGCTAGGGCGCACACACGCACATCAAATCCACAGAATCCACAAGGACTGTGGGCGCTTCACACATCGTGAAGTGAACATAGACTACAGCTACAATGGGAGGTGCCACTCTACCTCTGGAACGTCACGGCACAACACAGAACTGACACAAAACTAAAAAAAGGAAACACATCTAAAAGAGAAAAAGTGAACAGAGTTTAAGAAGCTCACTGAAAATGTATGAAGACAATCGGAAATCTGGTTAGGCCTAATGCTACGCTGAGCGCACATCTGCAGCGGCAAGAGACAGAATACTACCTGAATTGATGATGCTAAGTTACTCTACAATGAGTGATCCGAAATGTCACTGTAATATTGAGATTTGCTTCAAAGCTAGCATGGATAAATGAAGCAAAACTGCAACAACAGCATGTGAAATATGACACTATCATGCATTTTCACCAAAATGAAAAACAGAATAGAGGCCAGATGCAACCACACCATTAACGACCTTAACAGACTAATAATTAGCCTATTCCATCCCCGGTGTACACAGCTGAGATCAAAGTGATGCTTATTGGGGGTTGTTTTTTTTCTTATTTTCCTTTACAGGGCACTTAAAATTTTGAAAGACCCGATGTGGCCTTGATGTACGACGTGGTTGCATGTGGCACGGGCGGTCTGTGAAGTCGGGGTCTTCAAATGCACAAAGAGAGAGGTGGCGCGGTTGAAAAGATGAAACAGCATAGTGGAGGAGACTACTGAAGCCCACAGACACGCAAAACACAAACACTGCGCCGTCCACGGCCCGTGCAAGCGTGTCGCTGCCTGGTATTTCCGCCAGTCACCACTCATCCAACTACCTTGCAGTCGTCAGCCAGTGAATTCCCCCAAGTAGTGTCCTGCGCACTCTTACCCTCCCTTTTCTTTGGGGGGTCGTCCAAGTCCAACTGCTTGGAGGAGGGGGGGGGGGGGGGAAGTACAATGAAGTTCATATAGGGGGAGGAGCAGTTCAGCAGAAGGGACACCAAACCAAACAGCGGGCAGGCATGGAATCCCGTAGCAAGAG
>OMOV01081432.1:3480-18288 GCA_900312565.1 Beryx splendens | reverse complement strand
CACACACACACACACACACACACACTACAACCCGTTTGAATGATTTGGCGCGCGGCTGCACTTAAAGCCCGCGTGCACATGAATTGTGTAGTATTAACAAAAGATATGAATCTATCCGGCAGTGTTTATTGCCATAAGATTTACTACATCACTTTAGAGTTCAGTTCACAGTAAATTTAATCAACATGCCTTTCAACTTTTAGATGAATAGCCTAATAATAATAATAATAATAATAATAATAGCCTAGCATCGCCTAATTGGTACCTAAACAAATAAACCTCTCTAAACAATTAGTGGCCTAAACCTTCCTAGTTCCCTTTCCCCCCATAGAACCCTCATTATGTTCATTAGGAAATCAGCTGTGTTTGACAGATTTTTTTTTCTTTATTTACCAAGCAGGAGTCAGTGGCTTATTAACACTTGAGTGGTCCTTGATATGAAAACATATGAAAACTCATGCAAGCTACTGTAGATGATGATGAACACAGGCTGCTAGATACCCAATCTGTTTCTCTCAGTTTTCTCTCAGCTGTAAAACTCATATTAATCAGTATTCATGTATGTAACACTATTATTCACACCCTATAATAAGTCTGTTGATCTTACATCAACAGGCTACAAAAGTCATAATGTTGTGTAAGCTTAAATGGATAATTCACCACAAAATCAGAATTCATTCATCACTCCCATGTCAGTTGAAACTCCAGCGAGCACGGAGCCAGTTAGCCCCTGTATAGTTCCATCTCAGCCTGATCCCAAACTATATAAACTGTCCATCAGATTTCTCCAAACAGCTCCTGCAGCATAACCCATGTAATGTTTAGCCAAATAATTGCACCATGTGTCTAAAAGTGCAATATTTACCCCATTATCCCCCATGTTTTCCTCACTTTGATCACTTGCCCTACAGCACTGAGCTATTCCTTTAATTTTTACCAGACGTGAGCAAGGGGGCCGGAAATAGGCCCCCCCCCCACACACACACACTTTCGTCGTGGCTGGTGTGATCCCATCGCAAGATGGTCTGTAGTTGTTATTGTGAAACAGTACAGTAAGTTGATTAAGAACCCAGTACTTAATGATTCATTCATCTCCGCCATGTTTTCCGGAACTCTACGTGCAGAAGGTGATTCGCATGAAGAGCAAAGAGAACATGAGGAACGGCCTGTATGGAGTCCTGGACTGGCTGGAGAGTAAGCGCCCGCAGCACATCAACCTATTCTGGACCTGTGTCTTCGAGGAGAGCATCATGAACCAGTACCCCACCCTGCGACTGCTGCGCAACAACCTCATGGACGGTCAGCTCAGTCTCCACTCACCTTTTGATGAGGATGAGGATGATGATGTCGAACGTTTTAGTTTTGTGATGTGTGTTTTGTTGATTAGCTATATCTAGGTAGGCTTGTTTACGTCAATACATTTAACTTGATTGTTGATTTTGGTGGTGATGTTGGTGAAGGTTATGATGATGATGTTGATGATGATGATGTTGATGATAATGACGTGTTTAATTTCTAGTGATACTGCTGAAGGTGGTTAATTTTATGATGATGAACGCAGTGGCCGATGTTAGTGGTAATGATGATCAAAGTCTCGGTGGTGGTGATGACAATGATGTAATAGGTGGTGCATATTAGTCATGATGAAGGTGAAAGTGATGACGATATTGATGACGATGATGATCTAGATGGTAAATTATTAGTGATGGTGAGGATGATGATGATGATGATGAAACTGGTGATGATTATGATGTAATGATGATGAAAGGGAGGAGTGATGATGAATGAATGATGACGGTGTTGTTAGTGATGATTATGATATCGTTGAAGGTAAAGGTAATTATTATGAGGAGGATTATAACGATAATTTGAGGAGCTTATGCAGGATGATTATGAACAGATGATGATGCTGAGTAGGATAATGATAGTGGAGGTAGTGGCGTGATTATGATCATGATTATGATTGTGACAGTGCCTGTGATGTTAATGATGACAGTGACAGGCACATCAACAGCTGGTGTCTCCTTGATATCTTAAGATATGCTCCAATTTCTGTTGAAACACAGGGTCCTTCCAGTTTTCCAGCAAACTGCCGGAGAGGGTGGAAAAGGAAGAGAGGGAAGGGAAGAAAAGGAAGGAGCCTGCAGAAGACGAGGAGGGAGAGGGTAAGGAGGGGAAGACGGGGAAAAAGAAGAAGAAACAGAGAAGTGGGAGTGTTTGCGATGATGACGAGCAGCCCGGCCCGTCTTCCCAGTCGACTCCGCATCAAAAGAAGAAATTCCAGAAACTAAGCTACTGTAAGTCTGCCACCAATTAGACTGCGTCGTTCCAAGGATGGGTATCTTGTCTGGTGAATGTGAACGTAAATTATGTTAATGGAACCTCAGCAGTCAGTTGCAGTGGGATTTGTCGTACAGTCTAAATGTCAGAGCAATTTTTAATCTCTACTGAGACAAATCTCACTGACCTAGCTGTGTGGTAATAAAAACCTGAATCTGAAGGAGTAGGGTGTTTTAATCAGCATCTGTATGAGTGAAAGAGAATTTCTCAACTACTGTGTTTTTATCCCCCAGCTTCTCCTCTGAGGAAGGGAGAGAAGAGGGACATCTGGACCTGGGCCATCTATAAGACCCACCTACCAGTGACCTGTGGAGACCAGAAGGGGACGCTGAGCAGAGACAGGCTGGCTAAAGGTTAGAGCGGGCAAGCAATCTTGAATTTCTGATGTAACTAATAGAAAAAAAACACTATTATGGATGGCTGATGTAACTAGGAGAGCAAAACACTATTACAATTAATATTTAAGAAAACTGTTACATAAGGAGAGACAACAGATGACATTATCACCTGTAGCCTAGTTTTATTTCACTACTGTGACAGAAAAAAAGGTTTTGTTACTGATTATTAAAAAATGCATGGGTGTCAATGACAAAATAAGCTTCAGCTATCAGTCACCATATGACTGATAAATCACAGTGAAGGTTACAATCAGGAAAACGGCAATAACAGACACATTACATTTCACATGTGATTATTGTCGAGTATTGGCTACTATTATGACTAGGATTCATTTGCGCACATCATCATGTTTACCTCACAGGTTGTAAACGATTCACAGCACACGTGCCAAAGCCATTATCAGCTACCATCATCATCATCATCATTATCATCAATTCCTTTCCTGTCTGTTAAAGTTGTTTTATTTCCTGATCTTTTGGATGTTTCAGGGGAGAAGTGCATCGTGGTCAATAACCGGTGGTTTACTCCCACTGAATTTGAGAAGTTTGCAGGGAAGGCGAGTTTTAAGAACTGGAAACTGAGCATCCGATGTATGGACACCCCCCTGGGAAAGCTCGTACAGGTATTATTTAAAGTTATTTTATTTTAAAATATTTGTGGAACAATATGATATAGTTTGCTTTTCCTTAACCTCAGCCGTGCCAGTGTGCCTGCCCTGGTCAGATATCTTGGCATTTATTTTTGTTTCTTCTGGAATCCACTGCAGAATGGACACCTGAAGTCCCCGGGCTATAAAAGGTTGCGTACAAAGGTAAAAGAAAATTAGAAAAAAAATTCAGACTTAGTGTAACTGCTTCTTTAGTGATACAAAATCTGACCCATCCTCCTTTTCTGTCTGTCCCTTGCTAGGCTCAGAAATTGCTGTTTGGATCCAAACAATCTCAGCGCTTGACCACAGGTTTGTTGCAACTTTACACATACAGAGTCTGACAATTAATTGTTTATTGTTACAAATCGTATTTTGCCTCCCACAAGGAAATTGAGGGAGGGACTATGGATCGGTCCTGGTCCGTCTGTCTATCTATCGGTTTGTATCTTTGACACCACTGATTGGATTGTGATGAAACTTCATGTTTCGGCATTTTCAAAATTACACTAATTGGCCTGAAGAGAGTGCTACAACATTTGTTTAATTATCTGTACATCACACACAATATCTTGAATGCCACTTGGATTTTCACAAAAGGGAATGATGCATCTCCTTGCTCCATTCTGGCATCTTTAAAATTGCACTGATTAACCTAAAAGGGCAACAACAACGTTTGTTTACTTGTTGGATTTTGCCAAAACTTGAGGGAATGATGCATCTCACCACTCCGTTTTCAAAGTTACACTGATCGGCCCAAAGGAGGTGCTTGCATCATTTGTTCACTCATCCATGTCATATGCAAAATCTCAGACACCACTCATCCGATTTTGACAAAACTTGAGAAAATGATGCTCTCACTGCTGCATTCCAGAATTCAAAATGAGACTGATTGGCCCAAGAGGGAAATACAGTTACAGCTCAAAACAAGGTGACATATTTGGCACTGATCCTTATTCAAATTTACATTACATTGAGAAAGAAGCAGAAAGAGCTTCTGCAGTACTAATCTAGGAGACATGAATAATAGATGCATGACAAGGTAAAATGGCCACGCACCTCTGCATCTATTTCGGGGTCGGACACAGATGGCGAGGAGGATAGAAATGAGGAAGCTGACCAGGAGCAGGAAGACCAGGCCTCAACAAGCGATAACGAAAGTTCATCAGATGTCACAGGTGCAGGTTTGTAAAGAGTGATATTCAGGGTTCCCACGGGCTTTGAAAATCCTTGAAAGTGAGGGGATTTGAGAAAAATAAAATATGGCCTTAAATGTTTTAGAAAAGAAATGGATGATTGTTACAGCGGGTGTTTTAAAATGAATGATTTCATCATGAATTCTTGACTTGACAAGACCACAAGTAAAATGTGAGGCCTGATTTTTATCAGTGCCATGTCTTACCCTAAAACATGCCAATTGTGAGTCCTTTTAATTTTCACAGAAAGTAATTTAAAAGTCTTGAATTTGATGTCGAGGTGATTGTGGGAACCCTGAATGTTGAAATAATTGAAATATGTTAATGCCAACAATAATAATAGAAATTAGGTGAATTATTCTCGATGTGTAACAATTATAACATAATAGTACTTGTTAATAATTATAACAAATTTGTGTATCTGTAAGTTTTGGACAGTCAGAGAAGCTGGCATGTTGTCAGCATACTGTATCAGAACAGGTACTTATTGTTAGAAGACTCTTCTGTCCTGCATTTGTTCTGCAATAGTCAGTGCAGCCTTTTACATTTCAAATGTTGCACTGCTGAATAGTTGAATTATTCTCGATGTGTAACAATTATAACATACATAACCGCCACTATAGCAGTTAGTGGTGGTTGTGTATTCTCATGATCACATTGTTCTTGCTGCCTCTATTCATTATAGATGAAGAAGGAGAAGAGGAGGAAGCGGTTCAGCAGGAGCCAGGTGGCAGCAATGGCAGCAGTAGCAAGACATTGTTCAAAGTTACATGTGGAACTGCAGCTGGGACACTAGACAAAGACCGATTTGCATCAGGTGTGTGTGTGTGTACTATACAGTATAACATATACTAATTGTGTGGTAGATTAGACTGTTGACCGTCATGCAAGTACAGCACTTTCTGGTCAACAACATAATGCGTTATGAACCAACAATTAACTCAATTAATTGTGCCCTCCTCTGTGTTGGCCCACCAGGGACTTGTGGGAAGAGTATTCGCACTGAGAAGAGCTGGATGAGCCCAGTGGACTTTGTGAAGGAGGGATCATCTCAGCCAGACGCTTCCTGGATGAAAGACATCCAGTGGGAGGGGAAACCACTTGGTGTCCTCCTAAAGGTAACCATGGTCAGAGGAGGTATGAGGTGTGTGTGTGTGCGCATGAACGTGCATATGTGTTAATGTTCATATGTATGTTGTCAGTACTAATCTGCTAATATAGGATTCATAATGTTGAATTATTAAATAGTGTGTGTTTGTATGTGAGAGAGACACTTGACATTTCAATGTGATTTTTGTCATCTGATCATACCTGGACGCATTAAGTGACAGATCTGGATGCACAAAAACGGGATTTTCCTCTGACATGGGTAATATTGTCACAATAAGCAAAACTTCAATACTACTTAAATAAGATTGGAAAAGATTAAATTCAATATTATATTTCATAAACATTCAGTACTTTCACCAAATGTTTTCTGCAAGCTGAAATTCCATTTCAGCGTCTCCTCCAGACGGCGTATACAAGGGGATGACATGTGGATTGGAATAGTTAAAAGAAGAAGAATTGGATCAATCACAGATTGTACCTTTAAAAGAAGGAGGACTGGACTAGACAGTCCTGGCTCTTTACAGTGGGCTGCAGCAATCAGCGCACAGTTCAGTCAAAGTCAAACATGGTGACAGAGTCAAACAGTCCACTACATCACGAACTGAGTCCCAATCCACATGAACTGGTTGACAGAACTGGTGCCAGGAGTCAAATATGGAACCATTTTACTTACAGAGCCGATGAAAACGGACACCCAACAGACATCAAAAAGTTTTTAGATATTAAACTATTAGTAGTTGGCATTAGTATTAGTATTCAATCAAATTTTCAAAATGGTCATGAAGTCTGGATGCAAGTCACAATGCACATACTAGCAATGTAAACAGATGGATATATAAAAAATAATGCAGACACAGGTTTAAATAAATGCAGCCACAGGAGAGGCATAACAGTCATACAGTGGACCTAAAGTGATCTGATTTTATAAAATGAGATCTTTAGAGTCAGTTCTCAAAAGTCATGTGGAAATGACAAATGTAACCGTAGCCAGAGAGAGTAAGAGTCACAAGATCTGAGGACATTTTGGATGTTAAGTCAGTAAAGCATAACTGAAGAAACACAGAGAAAGTGACTATTCATCTGCTTATTTCAGGCAGACGTCTTGAAAGTCCACTCAATGCTGTGTAAATGCAGACTGTGCATACCAGAAACCCAGGTAAGTTTGTGTATCTGTAAGTTTCGGATGGTCAGAGAAGAACGGGTACTTATTGTTAGAAGACTCTTGCATCTGTCCTGCATTTGTTCTGCATTAGTACTGCAATAATCAGTGCAGCCTTTTACATTACATTTTTACACACACATGCTACAAGTGATACAAGTCTGTACCTTCCAGGGCCTGAAAAGAATCAAACTTACATTTTCAAAACAAGGAAACTTTTACTGTCAGAGTAGTGCAGAAAGATGCGACAAGCATGCAGTAATTGCGTTGCTAATAAATATTGATTCTCTCATGTATGCGTTGGCAGGAGAGTCAGAAGAACGATGACGAGTGTTTTACCTGTAGAAGTGAAGGAGAGAGAGAACTGGTGGTGTGCGATCAGTGCCCTCGCTCCTTCCACCAGAAGTGTCATCTGCCCCATGTAGAAGACGCCATGTTGGGGTAAGCTTTGAGAAGAATGGGACGCATGATATAGAAAAATGGAATTTGTTGTTACTCAGTTCTCTATTTTATGCACTGTTTTACCTTGTTCTTTCTTTTATGTAGCCCTATATCGCTTGAGACTAATGTTACCTGGGGACGTAATCCTATGCGATTCAAACTCTCAGTGATTTCTATCTTTCTGCGTTTTTTTGCGTTACTAAATCATGAACTGACAAATTGTATATGGGCACTGGTGATTTCAGTGAATGTCATCCTTTCACAAAATGCAAAAGTTTGCGAGTAAGTCATGAAACACTAGTCCTGTGTGAACAGGTCTTTTGACTGTTTATTCTGACTCCATACATTGTTGTATGTTGTTGGTCTGCAGCTTTTATGTTTATCTTGATGCTGCTTTCTTGGCCGGGTCTCCCTTTGAAAAGATCCCATTAATATCAATGGGATTAGTTAAAAAAGTTAAAATACATCAAGAAAATACAGAGAGATGTTTTCTGTACAGCATTAATTGTCGGACTCTGTATTTGTGTGTGTGTGTGTGTGTGTGTGTGTGTGTGTGTGTGTGTGTGTGTGTGTGTGCACAGGGATGACAGTCCATGGATTTGCACGTTCTGTGTATTAGAGGCCAGTCAAGCATGGCGTTACTCTGTTCAGCTGACCCATGAAACAGCCTTGTCCCGCCAAATATCTGAGCACTTGTTGGTGAGGACGCTGTATCTCTGCCTCTCCCTCTGTCTTTCACTCTCTCTGCCTTTCTCTCTATCGATCTGCATCAGTCTAACAACCAAATTGCATGTATATTAACATCCATCTGTTGCTCCATCCATCTGCTGATCCGTCGACCCATCTCTCTTTCCCCACACGAACAGGAATGCCAGTATCTCCTCCTGTCTCTGTACAATGCAGACGAGGACCAAATCTTTGCTACGGACCCAAGCATCCATGTAAGTCTCCTTCTGCCTTTCACACACGTACACACACTCCCTTTTGTGCATAACAATTACATTATTACCAATTTTATTTTATTTTTTACAATAAAGTCACATTTTCACGATATTTTCTAGAAAATTCAGATACACAGTGTCTAGTTCTTAGTGAGTATATTACATTAATGTTTGCCTGGCGCCAACAGGTGAGAGGCTACACAACCCTGATCAGGAGTCCGATGTGGCTGGAGAAGGTAGCAGAGAATCTTCTGAACAGATGCTACCAGACTGTTAGAGAGTTTGTGTCCGACGTCCAGCTCATCTTTACCAACTGTGCGGCGTTCAACAGGGTAAGAAACAGTATCATTCAAACCTCAAGGTGACATGTAGGTCATAATGTGATGCAAGTTTTAAGTTTCCCAAATACTTTTAATCAGTGGTGGGTAGAGTACTGAAAATCTATACTTTTTCATTATATAAAAGTGAAAAAGTACCTGGTTAGTAAATTACTCAAAGTACAAGTTACTTTCCATTTTAATATTTTTTGTGGGCCAGTGCAAAATAATGAAAAAACAGCACTTGATAAAACTTTTTTAATGAAGAATGAAGAGCAGGTAGGCTAATCAAATAAGGACAGCCTATACAGCTGAGATATGAACAATCTCCCACTCTCTCCATCTCTTCCTCTCTACCTCGCTCTTCCTCACCTACCCTTCTCTTTCTCTGTTTCCCTATCTGTCCCAGAGTAGACAAATTAAATGGCCTTGCTTAAAAACACTACATTTTCACCTACAGTGTGTGCAACTTACTTCAATGTGTTTGCGGAGGTTATAAGAGTTCTTAAAAGCGGAGATCTCAGTGTTTTTCGGGAGGCACAGTGAGCACTTCATCATGTAACTGTTGTATTTTTTAGATTTTGGTATAAAAAGTGTGGCCAGATGTGGCCAGCTGTCGCTGGAAGCTGCCTCTTGTTCTGGGTTTTGCTCCGTCATCATCGCATGCTGGTCAAAAGACAGGTGCTGCTTATTGTTCTTCCAGGCAGCTGGCAGCTTGGCATCTGCAGCAGAGGTGCTCCTCACACGCTCTCCCCCCTACACTCAATCCCCGCAGTTAGAGCAGACTAGTTGTAACGAAGGTATAAATGGCAAATGTAGTGAAGTAAAAAGTAGATTACTGGCTCAAAAATATACTCGAGTAAAGAGTAGAAGCACAGTTTTAAAAAAGGAACATGAAAAGTCTCTGTAAAAAAAACTACTTTTTTACTCATGTGTATTACTTGTAACACGTTACTACCCACCCCTGCTTTTAATTCCCACACACTTAACAGGTGTGCTTCAGCAGTTGGCACATTATTATTAATGTTATTATTAACTATTATTATTAATTATTATGTTCTTTTGCAGGATAATGCAGAATTCCAGGCCATGGGCGTCAGACTGAAGGAGTTATTTGAGACAGAATTTAAGAATGTATTCAGCATCCAACAAGAGACTGTTAATCCAACAGAAGATTGATAAACAATCTTTCTTCAGACTGTCGGCAAATATTGGAAAACACTGTGTTGCACTGTGCAAGGGCTTTTAACCCTGGGCTAACTTGCCCGGGACTAGTTGACCCAGGCCAGAGCATGGCTGGCCCGACTTTTTAGGGTTATACCTCAGAAAACAGCTAAATGTCTGTGTGTGAAAAAGGGTTACGATAACCCTCAGATAACTGTTAACCCAGTGTTAAGATTACCCTAGGCTAAGCATGTGCAATGTGAAAAGCCCTTAAGTGTTCATTTCCAAAAGTTTATACATCCATTTTGGAAAAACACTAAAATATAGAGGATACCGTCTGTGAAAGTGTTATTTTTCCAATCATGGATTTAAGTTCATGCTATATTTGATTTAATTTAGTGATATCCATTATTTTGTAAAAGTCACCACTTTGAAACCGTGGACATCTCATTTTGGAATATACTCAGGTACTACAGATACTCTCTTATTAACCCATATTGTATTTGCCATTTCAATCGCATCTCAACAAATTATACATCTTGCATTTTGTCTAAAAATCTTTTTTTTTGTGAATAAAAAACTTTTTGAAATAATTTGATAATTTGAAATGTGCAAAATCATTCTGCTTATTTCAATATAACGAAACTTTTGCTAGAATGCAGGCATCTCAGGCCTCTGCAGGCATTTGCGACACCGTGGCACTTGTCTGGCAAACACAAGTAACTAAAGTAACATTTCAATGTTTTTCTTCAAGACAATATATTATATTCAATACAAAATACTATTCCTAAGGTATGAGATTCAATACATTCCTCTTAATCCTATTATTACTAATACTGTTAGGCGAATCAAATCCTGATAATATGTGATGCCAGTAATCTCAATTTGAAGCTTTATTATCCAGTTAACTCTCTGCTGGGTCAGAGCTGCAGTGTGTGCGCTCTGCTGACGTCATCGTCACAGTTGCCAGCAGCAAATCCCTGCTGAGAGCTGCGCAGCCGCGTTGCGCATACGTAGGCTGTACAGAGGAAAACGCAGCCATTTCTCTGCCCAGCGTTAAATACGGTGGATGGCCTTTGACCGTCCGCACTTATAAGTAAACTAACTCACTGGGGGGTCGATTTAAGCCCTAAATACCGGCGGTTAACTCCGTGAAGGAGGCAGCATCACCGGCTGAAACTTTCCCCAATGCGCCGCCTGCGCAGCCAAACGGGTCTTCTCCTCCGCTTGCTTCTCGCGCGTGCGTTTCTGCGCCAACCATGGAAGGCAATCTGCACGGAAGTACTAGCGACGCTGCAACAATGCACGTGAAAATAGAAGCAGTTGATGAAAATGCATCTGCGCTCGTTCTGGGCAGTCAGGGGGAGTCGTCTGCGCCCTGCGACGCTTCCGCACACAGAGGAGGAGGAGGTGTGCATCACAATACAGAGGAGCTGGGTGAGACAGAGCAGCAAGCAGCCGCGACCACCACTTCTCTACTACTATGTGAGTGTGTGATTGACTACATTGTTTCAAGTGAATTGATCTTTTCATGATGCGTTAGCTTAAACGACACACGAGGAACCTAATATCCAGAGGATTCTTAAGACGGCCTAGGTCCATGCTGATATTGCTAAAATCACATTTAGATATCACTCTCGCATCATAGCATTGATGTCAATGCCTGTCCCCAAAGTAGTAGTTAATTTGATTTGCTGTTAGGTCTAGGTCACTTCTATGAATCTGCTATTACATGTAAATGTCTGTTTGTCTCACCATCAGATCCTGTGAGTACAGACAGATTCTTTGCTACATCAGGGGATGGAAAGACGTACCTGAAGATAGCTCCAGGTCAGCAGAAATTGTGTGTGTGTGTGTGTGTGTGTTGTCTATGGTCAGTATGGGGGCTCACAACAGTATTTCCTCTAGAAACAACTTCTTACTGGTACTAAAAGTAATCAGAAATAGCCATGTGACACTAACTTCACCAAAGCCAGTTCAAATGAAATACTGTGGCAGGGAAAACACCGGTTCATGAGATCTTGACCTGCTAACTTGGAGCTCTTATCTTCTCTGACAGCCTCCTCTTGCTCTATTCTTTTCCCAGCCTCGGTGATGCCACCCACTCCCTCAGACAAGACCATCACCTCCAGCTCAGAGTTCTCCTCCAAAGCTGTTTTGTGCCTGATCGAGGCCGTGGGGCGCCGCTGGGGCCTGTACGAGACCCGGGAACGCTCGCAGCTCTTCCAGAGCGTCCAGGAGGAGATGGCCGCCAAAGGACACGTCCTTCCCGTCGAAAAGATCCGCCGCAAGTGGAACAACCTCATCGTCACCTAC
Organism: Beryx splendens; assembly: GCA_900312565.1. Taxonomy (NCBI): domain Eukaryota; kingdom Metazoa; phylum Chordata; class Actinopteri; order Beryciformes; family Berycidae; genus Beryx; species Beryx splendens. The sequence continues at coordinate 6,259 of OMOV01081432.1, read as the reverse complement.
AAGAGGGTTAAGGACCGCAGTCGTGAGACCGGCCATGCCAAGACTTCCTGGGAGTTCTTTGATGTAGGTCCTATAGTGAGGAAAGAGACCTGGGGACATAGTTCTAATGTTCAGTGTTACCCCTCTGCAGTCTGTCTATTGCAATGCTGGAAATTTCCCTCCACTGTTAGAATAATATGAAAATATAAAAAACCGTCATACAGTCTTCCCACTGAACAATTTTACATTGGTGGTTATAGACACATAGGCTACACAGGGTTTAAAAGTGAGACGTCTACGTCTTAAACTGCATCTTCTGGGGTATATGACAAATATAAAGCATTATCTTGTACATATAGACTTCTCTGGGGCATAGCTGTTTATGCATTGTTTAAATGTGTAATAATGTATGTACTGCTTGGTCTAAAACTGGGATATACATAACCAAAAAAGATCCTAGGCTATATGAGAGCTAAAGCATAGACACAACGTTGAAATGATGTCTAGTGCGCAGTGGGTTAGTAACTTTAAATAAATAAATATGGGGCTAATTTGGACATGCAACTGGCTCTGGAAATGGAACTGACAACTACTCTACCTGTACTCTATAGAAAGTGGCGTCACTTGGCGCCAAAGACCAACTAATAGCAGATGGCCATTTCAGTACCCTACAGGCTTCACCACAAATTAGGGTTTGGGATTTGGTTACTTTTGATATCCTGGAGCATTACAGATTACTTTTATGAGTACAGTTGGCATTTGTCAGCCACTACTTTTCGATTTATGAAACAATGCCCCTTCTTTTAATCTCTTTGTATCTCTGTTTTCTCTCTCTAGTTGATGGATGCCACTCTTAGCGACACTGTTGGTGCTCAGATCATCAACAACAAAAAAAACAAAGCCGGCAACTCTGTCGCTACACTGTCTGGTCCTTTGGCAAAGATCGCTGCAAAACCCCAGGTTCCACAAGCCACCACCATCATCCGCCCTTATGGTGACTTTGCCACCACTGGCACCATGGAATTGATGGGCCAGGTTGCCGCCAGCACTCAAATCAACAACATCATCAGCAACGACAGTAGCATAACCTCCATGGCTACAACCACCATCGCCCCAGGAACAAATACTCAAGAACTCAAGCCGCTAATCGTCCTTAACGGTGACATTGTTACCACCAGTACTCAACCAGCCCTTGCTCCATCTCCCTCTTCCATTGCTTCACTCTATCCTACGGACACAAGCTCTCCTTCCCCTTCCCACGGATCAACCAGTAACACAGACCCTAAAACCCCCCGCTACATAAACCTTAAAGCTCCATCCCTCTCGTCAGCCGTCGTCCCCTTTCGCCTTAGCAACGCACAGCTCAGCAACAATCAGAATCTTCTCGGCCTCTCCTCCTCTTTCCCTCCTACTTCCTCCTCTCTCACTTCCTCTACGTCCACCTCATTTTCCTCCACCACCGTGACGGGGACAGAAGGACAGAACCAGGTGGGAAACGAGGAGCAAAGCAGTGCCTCCTTGCTGCACGAGATGCTGAGGCGGCAAGAGGAGCAGGCCTACCTGGATCGAGTGGCTCGCCGCAGGGTCGAAGCCAGGGAGAAGAAGCGCGAGAGGAGGGAAGCGCGCATGGCGGAGTCCCTCAGCAGGATAGCCACGGCCCTGGAGCTGCTCTCCTCCAAACAGGACACAGTCATCGCCCTCCTGCAGAGACTAGCAGATCGGAAGTGATGTAGGGTAAAACACTGAGGGGCTCTGAGAACTCTTTGATCTCAGATCCAAATGGGAAGTTTCGTCTCACCCAGGGTCCCAGGCTTATTAAAACATCCCAGTACTCCTGTCATGTGGTGACCCAGAACAAACAGGACAGAGACCCATATTTGGTCCACATCTATAGACTCTAATCTATTTGAAACTGTTTTTATTCTCCAGAACTTAACTGAAGTGAAATGAAATGACAGGAACAGCTCATGTTTTTAAATCAAACTAGGTGCTCTGGTTACATGCATCTCAGTTTGTTTTTTGGATTGTCCTGCTGCATTAATTTAAAAAAAAAATGTTAAGTTGCTTTATTTATTAATTAGATAATAAGACCACTATTTTCTTCATTCTCATGTCCTTGCTGGGACAACGTAGATTGTGAGACATAAGGGAGGAGGGAAACTAAACCACATTTGTCAAACATTTTTATTTAGTATACGAAGTCATGTTCTCAGACCATAAAATAAATCATACCCTTCACCCTCTGGTCCTAGAAGAGTGAATCCCATTGCTTCCAACAGAATCAACATGATGAATTTGACATTTCTAGGCTTCCTCTGCCTATTGTCTTGCCTCCATCCTCTTGGTAGATCCATATCTACAGGTCTCCATCTGCATGGTTGCTCTCCATTCACATTTTACAATGTAGCCATTTAGTTGCCACCCTTGTGTTGTACTGAGTGTAACTACAGAAGAAGGTGACGTTGCTATTGTCGATTTTCACCATAACAGACAACCGAAAGAGTAAAGAGTGCACGGGTCAAAGCTTCGACACACAAAAGATGTAACATGATCACTCCAGTGTCCCAATAGTGGTCATGTATGATACAGAAGTGCTAGTAAAGAAATAAAAGCCATGGTATCAAGATGGGAGCATGATCAGATGAATGTGACTTGTCTGCCTCTCTGTTATCTGTAAAAAAAAAAAAAAAGTTTTTTTGTCACCTGAAGGTCTGTTACTGGATTTGCACTTTTATGTGGTTTTGGCTGAATTTCTGCTCATGTACAGTGTTATATGTATTTTGTGAAGATCGGAAGAGCA
>OMOV01081429.1:3645-15998 GCA_900312565.1 Beryx splendens | reverse complement strand
GGGGGGGGAGAGAGAGAGAGAGAGAGAGAGAGGGGGGGGGGGAGAGAGAGGGGGGGGGGGGGGGGAGAGAGAGAAAGAGAGGGGGGAGAGAGAGGGGAGGGGGGGGGGGGGGGAGAAAGGGGGGGGGAGAGGGAGAGAAGGAGAGAGGGGGAGGAGAGGGGGGGGGGGGGAGAGGAGGAGGGAGGGGGGGGGGGGAGGGGGGGGGGAGAGGGAGAGAGAGAGAGAAAGAGAGGGGGAGAGAGAGAGAAAGAGAGAGGGGGGAGAGAGATGGAGAGAAAGACAGAGAGAGAGAACGAGAGATGTACAGACTATCATCAGTGGTAAAACACACTGGGTGTCATTAAAGTGGGGGACGTCGCAATAATTCATTGCCTGCGACCAAATGGACAGTCACGATCTGTGGAAATGAAGATGTCATAGTGGTCAGGCCTACTACTGCTGCAGATTTTTAAAGTGATGTTTATCTAATTTTACATCTAAATCAGAAAGGTGTCTTGTAGATCATCACAGATGTTTTTTAATTAGGTGAAATTTAGGCTATAAAGTCAAAGGGCATTTCCTGTACTGTAGGCCTTGTCACAAATTCTGTGAACGATTCTTATGAATCAAGAGAAGTGAAGAATAAACAATTCAGAGAATTGAAGACGTTACCTGAAATGATATAGGGTATTTATTGAACCATTCAAGCAGACATAATAAACATATTCCCCATTTGATAGGCAAAATGCTGACTAACTTCATCAAAATAAATAGGATTATCTAGGTCACAAGAAAATCAGCCTCCTGCTGTATCTGTTCTAGTAAACCAAACGCCTGAGAGACTGGATTTGGGTCAAGTGTCGGTGTTCAAAATCAGTGTTCAAACGTGAAAATTGTGCAGCATTTCGATACACCTGGACTGGCTCATGCCATAAAACGCTTACATAAAAAAAAAAAATCATATCCAAAGACAGTCAGCACATTTTACATGCAAGTAAGAGGTATGCAACCCCCGCACCCCAAACCTTTAAATAATCTACAGTGTAACAAGTCAGCAGATGGGTCCACAGCTCCAGCTAGGCAACATGTGGCTCCGTCATTCACGGTGTGTCTTCTGACATCAAGTTAGCGGCTTAGAGAAGCCTGGCATGTAACTCAATCACTGCTGTCCTTAAAAGACAATGCTACACATTCAAAACATCTTCACATATGGTAAATAAATGTAGGGCAAGCCCAGGCGTCCCTATTTCCACAGCAACCTCCTTGAATCATATTTGGATTTTTGATAGCAAAGTTTTCAAATGAAACACACAAATGAAAGATTTCGCTCTCATTAACGTGAGAGAGACCATGACCACTGAATCCAACTCGTTTCTGGCAGGGTAAGGGTTAAAATTTCCAGCCCAAAGCGGCCTACTAGGACCGGGGCTGTACATCCATTCACTGGTGTCTCCAAGGCATGCTAGGGTGTGCAGTGAGAAACCTCTTCTCCCCAGCTGTATGCCTCTCTGAACAGTTCACCGTACAGGGGCAGTAAACTGGGTCATGTTGCTCAGGTCACACGACACATTCTCTGAAAAGTTTTGGCAGTGGGTTTGGGCTCAGAAATTTCACCTGGAACGTGACGTCGTCAGAGCAAACAGGTGAGGCTCCCAGAAGAAAGGGCACTGTGGAACTCTGCAGGAGAACCGTCTCTTTCAACGAGACTGCAAACTCCCGGGGGCAGGAAAAAACTGTGGGAGAAGAAGAACTCTTTATGGAATGGCTCCTTCCTGCTCCCCTCCTCCCACCACTTTGCTCACTGATCAATTGTAGTCGAGACAGCTGGAAAGCATCAGGCAAATGGGGTTGGTGAGGTGGAATAGGCCATTTAGTGATGTGTGGAAGAATAATGTGGATCTGGGGAACATTATTGTAGGTGGAAATTGGATTGTGGAAGTGCAGAAGTGCACTGGAGGCCTGAACGGGTCTACACAGCCTGCTCCTTTTGACGGTTGTTGTTGACAGATCTAGGGTTTAATTGGAAGGGTGTTAGGTTGATGGCTTTGGCAACGGTTGTAGAAGCAAAGGCTGAGCATTGATAGAGTGCCGAGAGGGAGGTCTACGTCAGGATACGGGCCACCTGGGCCTGAATCTCCCCATCAGGGTGTGAAAGCAGCTGGACCAGTCTGCTGTGGAGCTGGGAAGACTCATCCAACAGAACCCGGAAGAGGCAATCCTGCTTCCACCTCAGCTCGTCAGCCACCTGGGCAGAGGGCCTCCAGGCCTTTAAGTTCCCTGCGAACGTCAGCAGTCGCAGAAGCACTGCAGGGGCGGTCCGCACGTCGAACAGCAGCACAACAGAAGCTGGTGCCTGAGGCAAAAGCACACAGAGAACAGGATTAAAATAAGGATTAATAATGACCATGGGCTTCTATACGCATCATTAAAAATAACAATTAGTATTTGAGAGTTATATAGAGCAGAGGTGCCTTTGAGTCTTTCTGAACTTCTGTAGTTAATCATTTCTATTGCTATGCGACTGCTAAGCAAAAGGCCTTAGAAGTAAAAATTAATGACCCTGCTCAGACCAGAGATAAGCTCTGGGCCCTATGGGTATCTCTGCCGTGATGAAGGCTTACTTATATCTCCTATATTCAATCACCAAAAATGATTGCTCCATGTACGCATAATCATGTTACCAATTTAGCTAGTCTCACCTGGGCTTGAACAATGTCGTCCATCATATCTGGATTAGATGATAAATTCACAAGCACTTTCAAAGCCTGAACCTGAAAGAAAAATATTGGAAGAACTTCACAAGCAGTTTCTTTCCACAGCCTTATCTGTCTTCCAACTAGTGCTGGTATGCATCAGGTATCTCAGCATGGTAGTGATACATTACAGATCATGACATATGAAAAGTTCAATGGGACTATGGTAGCTTTCAACACTCTTGAACACCCCCAAAGGGATGCAGAGGGCAGGATCCTACTGACCTGTAATGCTTCATTGCTCACAATGAGCAAAGAGAGTAAAAGTGTGATTGATCCCTTCAGCAAGTGTTGATGCTTGTCTGTGACTGAGAGGTTTGTTAACAGCCTGAGAGCACCAAGCTGAAGGTCAGAATTCACTGGTGACATCTCAATCAGCTCCAGTACTTGTGGCACATAAACCTACGAAGGCAAGATAAAATATTTAAGAGAGCCTGTCTTCTCAAAAATTATCACTTAAGACAGATGTGAATACATAAAAGAAGAGGTAGAGTAGAAAGATGCTAAAGTATTCAGACACTCCAACAGACTACATGGCATTTGTTGTGCAGTAAATATGAGAACATACCTTTAGCTGTTCCTGGTTTTGGAGGTTCATGCTCAGATTATTCAAAGCATTCAGAGTCTGCACTCTAACTTCTGCCACAGGATCCGAAATGAAGCCAGCTATGACATGAAGGCCCTCAAATTCCCGTATGAGATCCTGAAGGACCAGTGGAGCAGAAAAATGGAATTACAAGGCTGGTAAGAAATGTCTTTATACAGATGTTAGAGTGAGTGACTGTGAGTGACATATCTGTACAACATCTATATAATTTTACAATTGTGAAAATTGAAAGCCTAGTTGTACTGTGCCTGGTTAACAGTGAAGGCAGCAGCATTTCCCAGAGTGAGCAGGATCCGACATCTGTCAGATGGATTACTGTTGGTCTGGAGACATGACAGCAGCATCTTCAGGTGCTGTGGCTCCAGGCTCCCAGGGGACTTGGATACGATGTCACCTGTGGAGCAAAATAATACACTTACTATTTAATACACGTTAGCAGACACAAGCTTATCAGCAGGGAGTGTGTGAGGAGCATACTTTGATAACAAAACAGCTCATGTTCACCTGATGCAACATCCCCAGTCTGAGTGTCAGTGTCAGCCCCTCGGGTACAAACAACATCCAGTCCAGACACTTTGGCCAGCAGGCTCCCCGGCTGTAGGGTGACTTCACCAGGCTGACTGCCCTTGACACCACGACTTTCACTGGGGGCACTTTTCTTGTTTCTCTTGAAGCTTCCCCCGCTGATGAGTTTGTAAATCCCGTAGGAGGCTCCAGCCCCGGCGACTATACCGAGTAGCGCCTTCATGTTGCCCAGCTTAGGAGTGACACTGCCATCGCCCATGCTGCTGTCTGAGTTTTGGTAATGTTAGCTGAGAGATTTGTTAGGAAGCTAACATGAAGTTAGCTATTAACTAACGTTAGCTAAGCGGCTAGCGAGATGTAGAGGTTAAAATGTGAGTCGGATGTTCTGCTACCAGCAAACTTACTCCGCTTATTAGTTAGCTAGCGTCCACGAAGATCTAGCGAAACCACTCCACACCTAGCCAAACTCATTCTGACACCTTCCTCATCCAGGAAACTAAAGTTGGCTGACTAGCAAGAGTTGTCAACAATGCTTTGCTCCGCTGTTGCTGGCAGCTCACAGTGGCCGACCAAAGGTTTCACAGAGTTGCTAGCATGGCTATCAGGCCAAAATCTGACCGTTATATTTTGATATATCGATTTTTTTTAAAAACAAATTATAAAACATAAAATATGTTAACAAAACAGACGTTTAACCAGCTCTGAACAGAAGAGTGATATGCATCCTGGCAGCACACAGTTAGCTTGGTCTACCTTTGCCCTGCAGTACTTTATAGTTGTCCAACACGGAGTGTACTTTAATTGGTCAGTTCCCTGGCAACGGCAAACCAAGTGGACAGTCTCCAAGTGGAGATGAGAGTACCATCAAAGCAAAACCTGACTACAATTAATATTTCAGTCTTGCTCATTTTTAATCAGAGGCCTGACATGGCTTTACAAGACGCAGAGCCTGCTCTGAAGGAGTACATACTGAAACACTCCTTGCCGCAAATATATCAGGTGAGTTGCCTGGGTTAGATAAAGGTTGGTTAACCTTAATTAAGGAGCTAAATTCAGCTGTTAACTGTACAGTTAACTTAGCTAAACCAGACGAATTAATTTCACTAACTTCAGCGTCTTCTTTTTTGACAACAGGCCTTACTGTCAGCTTCATGTCTGTCATGTCCCAACGACCCAATACGCTTCCTGGAAAGTAAGCTCATGGCTTTCCAGGGCCATCACAATCTCCAGGACATTGACTGGTAGGTAAACCTCTTTCTATGTGAAAGTGAACCACAGACTGGTTTGTGAATTTCCATGAGATGAACACATGGTGGCTCACTTTCTCAAGTTTTGATTTTCTCCTTGGGGTGTAATCCAAGATGCCTGATGTTGAGGAGTGAAAACAAGCACCAGTCTTAATTACATTCTCAAGTGCTTGTAGGCTACTTTTGCATTTTAATTGTATGATTTTTATTTATACTTTTACTACAAAAACAAACAAAACAATACTTAATTGCATTACTGGCCCCGAACAGTAACATAACTGCACAAAAAAGCGTTTGATTTTTACTTTCATCAGGATGCCATTACATCAGGACTTTTCTACTTCCAAGTGATAATCACTTTTAATTTGACACATCTGTAGTTGCTCAGGAGTGAAGTCCTGAGAATCCAGCTTACCCTGGTATTCCCAGCCCTCAATATGATAATTACAGGCACAATTCATTTTTAAACTAGGACCAGGGATGCAGATTGATATAACACGTCCTGCGTCTTCTTACATACGTGTTTGCAATACAATTTAAATTTTTCTAAATGAAAGTAAATGAGTGATGGTCACTACAGGCCATGTGTGCTGAAAGAATTTAAAATACTCTTACCAAAATTAAATATCACTTATATATATGTATAAGATTTGTGTATTACTTCTTTCACTGCTGTTTATATTGTCAAACTCCCATCATTACTGTGTGTTTGACAGTGAAGTAGCCTAGCCATACCTGTAGCCTGTATTACTGTATGTGAGCTAATGTCAGCAATTTATGAACCACTTCAACCAGATATATATCTACAATTTGTATTATCTAATTTTGATGTCAACCTTACTTCGAGGCACACATTTGTTGATGATGCAGAACACCACATTGCCCTAACCTCTTTGACAAGTAGCACTGTGGAGACCGCCTGTAAGGACCCTGACGACGCCATGGTACAGTATGCTTCACTAGCTTATAGCCATCACAAATCCAGTATGAATCCCAGATTTCCCAGAAGAATTGCTCAGACTTGAGTCAAATTAAATGATTGTTTTGGTGCCTTTTACAAATATTTCATATTCCCTTTCAGCTGCCCTGTCTGTTTGAGAAGGCCTACTCTTGTTACAGAAGAAATTTAACAAATTCTTACTTCAGGTAAGCCCAAGTACTGCAGTGAAGACTCATACATTGATTAAAGGATTTGTCAAAGAAATATGACAAAATATATATATCATATTTAAAAAAAGGATACAAGTCATGAGCTCCGTAAGCACTGGGCAGTAACACTTTTTGTCTTTGTTCTACAACTCACCAACAAGGTCAACGTTCAGACTGTGCACTTCCAGTGCATTTTGTGCAATACAAGATGGAAGTTAAAGATCTACAACCCATTTTGTTCACGTCACCCTACATAGGGGGTCCAAAAAGCATTAAACTGATTAAGATTATGCAGAAGAACGGAGTCAAAACAATGTGTCACTGACCAAATATTGGAGTTCACTGTGCACACGACTCTTGTGAGGGAAAAACAAAGACCGCTGACCCTGAAACATTGATTTAAAAAAAAAGTTTTTAATTAGGTTATCCCAGGTGATATACTGAAGACACAAGAACTGATTGAGCAGCAGAAACCAGATGTAGTTGTTATTCCGTTCAGAAGCTCATGGCAACAGATCCTATTGAAAGCCAAAAAACATAATTAGTGAGGCTTTTTTTGTACAGCACCCAAAATGCATTTCATTCTTCTAATTTTTGAATGTTATACATTTACAATGGGAATACTTACCCCTACAAAGGACTTGCTGTCAATCACCAGGTTGGCCTATAATACAATATAGAATAGAAAACAGGTTTGTCACTGACACTGTAGTACTGACAATTTCCATACTAGAATTGGACCCGATACAACATTTTGCTTACATTAGTTTTTTGCTTTATCCTTTTTGAGCTATAAAATGGGCAAGCTATGTTCTTGAAGGGGCACGTCAGCCATAATCCAAGTGACCCCTTCGGAGCAATTGGCCCCTCCAGAACGTGAGTTTTGTTTTTTTCTTTGGATCATTGTTTATTTGGTTGTAATGTTCTCAATTACTAAAGAGCCTAATTTATGTTGATAAGTTACTTCAACTTGTCAACTTGGACTTTACAATAGTATCCGTCACTGAGACTTTGGGCCATGCTACTTTTGAATCCATATATACATTTTATTTTTAATTTATTTTGCTTTGAGTAACATTATACTAGGATTCAGTGTCCCGATAACATAATTGGAGGACAAATTCAAACTCAAATGAAATTGGGCAACATTGTTAATTTTGAGATGTGAAAGATGAACCACTGAATCAGTTTTGTTTCAGATTCAAACAAATGGGCCCTTTAAGTTCTCGTTATAAACACACCAGCTATGTAGGCAGGCAAAGTATTTTACAGGTTTCTCATACCGTTTCAGCTCAGGCCTGGAAAGACAGTTCTCTCCGCTTCACTGTACTTCCAGTCCTTCTAGCCCTCCTTTTGGGATCTGGTGTTCTTGTATTGACGTCGACTTGTGGCAGGTTTCCACAGGTCGTTTGCAGCGTTGCCACCAGACAGCAAAGATGGCGTGTAGCGGGTTTGTGAGAAAAACCTTCTGCCCCTTACATAGCCGTTTCTGGACTTGACAACGTAACTGGACAGAAGAGGAGGGGACACGTTCGAGTCCGGTCGACGAGTAAGCCTTCGGGAATTTACGTAGCCATCATTCCTCTGATGGGCACCACTCTGAGCAGAATCAAAAACATTGGATACAGGCAGCGGTGTGGCAGGTCTGTAGGCCAAGTTGCTGGGCTTCTTGGCTTTGATTTTACGCTTCTGCATGGAAACTTGACTTTTTTCCATGGTCGGCAGGTTGAACGGCTTATAAGGGCCAACTCTTGCTCTGCTCACATAGCCACCACTATTTTGAGAACTGGCTTGTCCATTTTGGTTAGAGAATGAACTAGGTGTTTTTTGGACACTGGTACCAAGTTGTAGTATCACTGGCACCCTACTAGAGATGATATTCTTGGTGCCAAAATTCCTGGACATGCCTTTATCGTTTCGGCTCGTAGGATGAAGGCTATATGAGCCAACGTCAGAGTCACTGTTTGTGATGGCAAAGTCATTTTGTTCTTGTTTGTTGGATTCTTCATCGGGAACTAAGCTTGCAAAGGCTCCCAGTGGTTCTGCGCTTGGAGCTGGGTCAGTTGGAGAGTGGAAACTCACATAGCCATCACTGACCTGAGGTGCGGTCCCGCTCCAGGTAGAATCGAAGCCACTGGAAAGAGGAATCTGAGTGTGGGGCATGTGTTGGGGTTCCTGAATGACGGGGAGGTGATTCTGCATGGAGAGGTCCGATTTCTCCTCATCTTGTGCCTGGTCAGCAGGGATGGAGGAGTGAGCAACATCGACTCTGTAGTCACCGAGATAACCATCATGTTCACTTGAGCCATAATAAGAGCTGGGGGGTTTGACAGTAAATACCAAACTAAGCGGGGATCTGACCGGCTGCTCTGTAGGAGACACTGCACCCTGAGGGACATGAAAGCTGCGGTCTGTTTGGACACTGACATGACCACCACCACTACTCTGAGGTGAAAGGTCATTTGAGCTGGAATCAAAACCGCTAGACGCAGGCAGCTGGACAGTGGATGGGCGGTTTATGTCCTTTGACCCCTTGCCAACAGGGACTCGGTATGTCTGAACTGATGGGGCTGGTTTCTCCTTACGTCTGGGTAGCTGAGCTGGAATGTAGAGATCGCCTCTGGGTGCATTGACGTAGAAACTTGTGCCGTAAGAACTAGGTTTCACTTGTTCAGTGGAGGAACTGACGGATGAGGGCTTTTGTGCAGAGAGGACATCATCAGCTTGAGGCACTTTACTTAGCTTCTGACCTCGGAGAACTTGGTTGCTGGGTTTATTCAAAAACTCGCCAGATGGTTTTCTGTAGCCTCTAAAGGAATCGCCATCAGAGATACTATAAGATGGATATTTTGGCTGTTGGCTGTTCTGCTCAGAGGCCAAATTAAATGTTTTACCTGAATGGTGGCTGAGACCCTCTGACGGGCTGGTTAGAGGGTTGGCCGGGGCAGCAGGCACATGGCCACTAAAAGGCAAAACCTCACCAGAGGACAAACTAGAGGCAAGAGGACTTTGTTCATCTTCACCCTGCACATCAAGAGTACTTGTCAAACTATCAAGGTTTTCCCTAAAAACACCAACACTGGAGAAACTTCCATCGGCACTTGAAACAGGTGCCACTGCTGCTAAATCTGAGCTAGGGTAGAAAACAGGGTCTGGCCCAGAGTCTTGCCCGTTATAATCACTAGCAGAGGAAGTGGCAGTGTCAGGGACAGAGAGGCTGTCACTTGGTGTTTGGTAGTTGGCACCCTGTTCTTCATACGCTGCATTTAGAGGTTCATTCCCAACTTCATTTTCGCTGGCGTCATCTTGGGAAGGCCTTTTCTCAACATAATCAGACTTATAGCCAGTGTCAGACTCCTCTCTAATATGTTGACCATTAGAAATCATCGTTTCCCGGGCTGTTTGAAAATGTATATCCATGTCACTTCCTGGCTTCAGGAAGGAGCTCTTCATAGATTCTACAAATTGTTTGAAATGTTGCATAGATGGGAAACTGACGCCCTCCACAGCTTTGTTTTGTGTGTGGCCCTCCCTTAAAATGCCATGGGGGTGTCGATCATAACCAGTGTTGGCACGCTCGTGTTTTCGCACAAAGGGTGTGGAGGGGATCACAAAAAACTTGTTTGGCTCAAATCCTGAGGCGGGTTTGCTTTGCACCTGCCTCACTTCAGTGGGATTAGCAAAAGGCCCGCTACCCTCCTTTCTGTGGGCATGGGGGACCGGTTCTCTCTGAAGGGAGACAAAGCTCTGGGGCCTCATAGATTGTATCTGATCCCTTTGATCTGAGTCATGGCCAGTGTTTGAAGATGCTCCATAATACAACGGGTCTGAGGTATGCTGGGCAAGTTCACCTCCATAGCTGCTGAATTCATCATCACCCAGAGGATAACCAGCAATATTGTTACCTAACAGGGGATAAATGGACACTTATAATGAATTCATCTGGTTCATCATGCCTGTTCAAGTTAAATGGAATGAATGATATCAAATTCTGACCTTCTTCAGCAAGAAAACAAATGCAGCCCCGCAACGACAGAATACAAAGCCAAGCAACCCTGAAAAACATGAAAGTTAGACAAAAAGATAACTTGGGCCAAGATTTGCCAAAAGAACACTACTAGTCTACTTACCCAAATGGAAGAGCCATGGCAGTGAGTTCAACCACAGCGCCCAGCGGCAGCAGACCCTTGATTTAAACTACCAGCCCAGTCAATTCTCACTCCGGGAGCCCTCCCACCTCGTCTGGAAATGGCATCTCAGCTTCATGTCATGGTCGAATATTAATTGTGTAACTTTGTTTCTCCTTTTGTTAAACCTCACCCTTCCTCCATGAAATTCCTCAGAGGATTTGTGAGTAATTGGGGAAAATGCAAGGGAGGATACTAAAACTTTTCAGATTCAGCCCACAGTGATTAAAATTAGCTGATTGCACACAGCTGATGCTGTGTGGAAATCAGCCTAATTAGACAAACACAGGAGGAGCCAGGATGCTGTGTGCTGTTCGATATCACGAAACTTATCCAGAGATTTGTCTGGAAGATGAGCTTAAAATACATGTTGCCTTCTACTGCAGGTGTTTTTAAAGTCTTGGGTACATGCAAATTAAATTGTACTTGATTGACAGAAAGATAGATTAAGTGTATCAGGTGTATTAACATATTCTGTTGGGGTCACATTCAAGTCAGTTCATAACATTTCATGAATAGACCTACTGACATGCCAAGCCCTTTCACCTAACCTAAAAAAATTAGGTCTTGAAATAGATCCATAAACAGATCAATATATCTCCTGATAATACTAAGAGAGACTGACTCAGAAGTAGCGGAGTAGAAATTTGACCCATGTGAATGAAAGTCCCGAACCTTTTCTCTTGATCACTGGGTCACTGGTTAACAAGCTGAAGGGTTAGCCAGGTCATTCAATCTCCCGGATTCCCTTTCACCTCCCTATTGTCAGTATAGAGAACTGCATCACCGGCCTCTGGGGCCTTTTGTCCCGCCAACCACTAAGTACCATCTGAATATCTAAAAACCCACTTCTGTTGAGATAGTTATTAGAAGAAGCTCATTTGAGATAAATGCCACAATGCGTAGAATTCATCCGTGAATATTTGTTCCACAGCATTGCTTCCTATCTTGTTGAGTGGCTGAGTCCCCTGACAACCTGCCTGGTTACTGAATTAATGATGAGCCGTGTTTGTGGGTGGCGGCAGCAGGTGGAAGAGGTTCATCGCAAAGAGGAAGAGCGATGCCGTGGAGCTGGATCTGAAGATGGACATTGCAAAGAAGCACTATGAGAGGAAACGCCAGGGGGTTGTGCTCACCGAATGGTTGAGCTGGGCGAAATTTCACAAGAAGACGCAGACTGGTAGGTGACCAGATTTCTGAGCAAAAACGTACTAACAATAACTAGTGTAGGCTTATAACTGCTGTGGATTAACTTTTATTTCCAAACTATGACTGTACCGAGTATATCGCCAGAAAAAACATACACTGTGGTTAAGAACTGTGTCCAAACTCAAAGTCATTCGCACTGTACAGCCGCTCCAGTGACTCATTTTGTCCCCTATGCTTTTAACTCTATAACGTTACTTTCTACTTTTGGAACTTGTTGTGGAGATTTGAGTAATGAGAGCTGTTCATTTGTGATCATGATATTGTTACCGTTGTCTAGCCCACCTCTTTTTTTCTTTCATGAATGAGTTAACATGGCAGAAATTGTGGTTTTATATATATATATTTATTCAAATCAAAAGTATTATTTTGGGGATTTCAAACGAGATTTAAATTTCCTTTCCAACTCAGCTGCCGTTGAGAAACTCCAGAGAGTTTTAAACGCTGTCTCCCTCAAACGCGTCATAGTTGCATGGCGCTGCGCTGCGAAGGACTCAAAGAGGACAAAAGAGTACTTTGAGGTATGGATGCCATTCAGACAATGAGATTGAGGACCTTTCCAAAATATATATGTGTTTGTGTGTGTGTGTGTGTGTGTGTGTGTGTGAGTGAGTGTGTGTGTGCGTGTGTGTGTGTGTGTGTGTGTGTGTGTGTGTGTGTGTGTGTGGGTGTGTGTGTGTGTGGGTGTGTGTGTGTGTGT
>OMOV01081425.1:0-10424 GCA_900312565.1 Beryx splendens | reverse complement strand
CTACCCAACACACACACACACGAGACACACCAACACACACGCACGCACGCACACACAAGTGCGTGCATATACATGATGAACGTCCACCTCAACACGCAATTGTACATCTACACATTCTTCCTTGACTTGGCTGCTTTAGATTTAATGTTTAATTTATGAATCTTAGTCCATAATGATTTTGAAGCATTTGATGAGCCCATTAAAACGGATAGCTGTTTAAATGGCCCCTTCTTTCCAATGGCACTGTTTGTTTATCTTTTTAGATTATTAACAATGTACATTTTGTGCGTCTGTGCTCCAGCCAGTGTGAACCCATTCTGACACACATGTTTCCCATTATCGTTGCCTTTGGAACATGAGCCAGCAGAGGGGAGGGAGGGGAAGGGTTCAACCTATAGTACAGCCATCATCCATGCTGTGATCTCCTTCTTTCATGTTCAGAGATATGTATAGTTCTCTCCTATATAAAGAGACAAAGAGAGTATGGCAAGGGCAACTGCAAAGGATTTTTTAAGCTCTCTCAAACATCATGACAAAGAATATTTACAGCAGCTCATAACAAACACATAGCCTATAGGGGCCTCACTTTGACCTTAGGGCATGACAGCCGCTGACTGGGAATTCTTTGGTCCCAGCTGGTTGGAAGGTTTCACGCTCCCATACCGTCTGGTCAAAGTTTTTCTTTGCCTGTTATCCTCCTTCTTCCTTCTTTTTTTTTTTTTTTACTGCCATCTACAGGAAATTACGCAATGTGCTATAGGTTGAACCATAGCATGCAAACCTCTGGATTGCACAAGACCTTACATAAGTACCCACTGCGCCGGTGGGTATGTACACCTCCATGCTTATGGCCTCCAAATGGGTTCCCTTCTGGATTTCATCAAGGCTGCTCTGTGCTTCAGCCCCCTATCCCCCCCCCACTCAAATCCCACCTCCCTGCAGATGCTGGAACTCATGTCTCTGTGAATGCCGGAGACAACCCTGTTATGGTTTATGTATGTCCGTGTAAGGGAGGGAGGCTGCAGCAGAATGGCAACTAAGGTAAAGGTCAAAAGCCATGTTTGATGTTGGTGCTAGACTGGAGAGAAGCTACCATTTGGCCATTGAAGCGTCAGTCCCAGGTTCACCACAGGTTTGAGCAGGGAAGAACACGCAGCACATCACCAAAATGACCACTTCGCAAGCTCACCTAAATTATTGTAGCGCAAATAAGATCCTTCTGAAAGGTGGCGTGAAGACGTATGGAGTTTGTCCATTTAGAAACAACATTGCTGCAGATGCAGGCATAGTCGCAGGCAAGTCAGGCAAGCAAGAGAGAGGGTTTTCAGTCCTAGAAACTCAAAACAGGTCGGAAAATGTTCTGATTATAAAAGGCAGATGCTGATGAGATGGGCTATTTGCTATTAGCACCTTGCTGATTTTGGCAGATTCTTTGCACTTGTTTTGCATAAATGTGTTCATGAATAAGATAAACTGCATTCTTAGCTCAAGCAAATGAGACAAAAATGCACAAATTGCCCTCGTGACAAACTCTTAGTGAATCTGAACCTCTTAAAAATCTAAAGGCTCAAGTCTCAAAAATAAGCACAATGGTGGGTCTAAATGAAATGAATGCATGAAGTTGAAGAATTTTTAAATTGAATGGCGACTCTCAAAGGAAATCCAAGTGAAGAATTCAAATTTGTTGCTCTTATGGCGTTAGAGAGTCCAGTCAGTATTTGTGAACGTGAATTTCTCTCTCAAAGCTAAATTCTCTAGCTAGAAAGTAGAACCAAGATACTAAACTGTAAGTTATATAAGCTATGATTCACACAAGCTACACATTGGGCAATGGCTTCTTTAAAACCGATATAAAGGGGGTCCGGCATCCAATAAATGCCAAGGAATGACAGAACATTTAATGATTTTTACGTGTGAGCTTGTACGATTTTGAGCCAGGCTGATAGAAAAGCACACAGTGTTACTTGGACATGCATAGCCAGTTACCAAACACAATGGCTTTGCCTTGGAGCCCTATGGATATATCTGGATACAATTAAGATGCATTCCAAGATTTACGACTTGTTTCCTCCCCTCTCTTGCCACCATGTGACTGCAGAAACTCAAACGGAGGAGACAAGGGAAGGAATGGGGAACAGAGAAGGAAGGAAGGAAGGAAGGGGGAAAACTGTAGCCCTCTTTCAGCATTACAGATTACTGAACTCATCACAATAGATGCTTTCTGTTCAGTCAATATTTAAGAACTTTTAAAGCTATAGTGCGGAACTTTCACATATAAATGAGCGTCCGTTACATTCAAGCTCTTGCCAAACGAGTTCACACAATGCTGATTAAGCCTAACACCGCCAGATAAATCGTGACCTTGGAAGTATAAGGTTCTATCTGACTTTTAGGAATTTTTGAGTCTAATTTCTAAAACAAACGGACCCATCTCCATTTTCTCAATGGATGCTGAAAACTTTGAAGCTCAATATCTCTGAACTATCCTGAAGGCAGATAGAACCTTATGATTCTAAGCTCATGAAATCTCTCTGTATTTCACAGTATACAGAGTTTTTAAATCTCATGTCGGAGACGACATTCCCACGCTGGCCTGATGATTGCATACTGTGCATGCTCTATGGGCAGAGCATGCGCACCAGACACTTCTGCCGGCCAAGCCGACTAACTTCTGGTTAGCCCTCTGCTAACTTGAATGGGGATAAAATAGTTCAATCGTGTGGCTCTTCTAGACTTTCCAAATGTTATCGGACCGAATGGATCAAATTCTCATAGTGAAACGAGTAATTTCGTGGGCGTTGTGTGACGCGCGAAACAATTTATCCACCGTTTGAACAAAAGTTCATCAAGTCCAAATTACTTCATTAGCCCAACTTTTCATGAACTTTTACGTTAATGAAGTAGTAGTTTTGGAGAGGTGTGGGATAAAACCTTTTAAATTATTATTGTTAATGCGATTATAGAGAAAATACAAGGCAGGAACAGACTAGAAAAAACCTTTACAGAGGGGAATTTTATTGTAAAGTAACTGCCTCACCCCAATGAGCTATGGGCTTTGTCCTTCGTCTTTGAACTGTACTTCCCCCGCAAATCCCATATGCAGATGTTAGATGGATATTGCTATTATGTCTTTTTCGGACCATGTCTCATGCTCTAAATGTTTAGTTTGGTGTAGTAAATATATGCATGTTGGAATTCCTTGTAAAGATCTTTCTACTTTGAGAAGCGTTTTTGTTCTATGCAACAATACCCTTCTGCCGCAGCGGTGATGTAATCATTTGCATCTGGTGCTCATTTAGAGAGCACATGCTGCCCCTTTAGTCAAGCAGTCACAATCTTCCTGGCTCTGATGCTCACGGTGGTATCTCACCAAACCCTTTGGCAAGCGTCCTCTGCGATTCATATTTTGCATCCCAAAAAGTTGTAACTTAGTATTTGTTTGTTTTCAGTGTTTTCATTACTTCGGGATGGTAGCCATTGCGGCGCCTTTATCATTACCCACCTTAATGTATTTGAAAGAAAACATCTTTGAGTCAACAACATTTTATCATGGCAGTGCTCTCACTGGTTTGGCAAACATGACTGTGAAACTGTAATAGAAAGAACTATCCGACCGTGAGACCAAACTCGGATAGAATGCTCATTGCGTGACACTGTGTGGAGTCTGACAAACTATGAGTCTAGCCCAACCCCATTCACACAGTTATGCATTGTATTCCAAAGCTAACCAACTTAGCTCTACTTTTTTTTTCCAGTGATCCCACCATTAAAATTTTACTGCTGTTAGCCTTCCATAACAATTTCAGTTAAATACCAACTGAATGCTGTCGTCAAAGCAGCCTCAGGAAAAGGCACATGAGCTACCATGCCTCGTCTTTAAGATTTAGTTGTACAATTACAGTATGAGCGGTTACAAAGATGGACTTCAAACTGTGAATTAGCATAGGCCTATCCATTCTGTCAAATGCCACAAGAATGAAAAACATTTGCAGGAATTGGGTGTAGTGGAGAACTGGGTAATCTAGCAGTTACCTTTGCCATTTAGCCCAAAATGCAGACTCTGTTCCATGGCTGAGATAAGAGCATGGATTGTTGTACAAATAAAAGCCAAAACTGATGCACGTGTGTTGACTTAATTGATCTTTTTAGCAAGCATTTTACTCAGACTCACTCCCCTGATGAGTTACCAAAGTCAAATATGATTTACGTGTTGTCACTGGAACAAATATAATAACAGAAATTTGGGTAAAAAGTGACTTCAAAATGAGCTGGAAACCTATTTTCATGCTTAATAGGCAACAGTGAGTGTTTTTACCCCAGGATTTGTTGCAGCACTAGGGGTGAGGGGAATCTTTGTGTATTTTATTGCAAATTAAATTTATATCCAAAATGCTGCATACCCATATTGGGGTGGAAGAAACATTAGCCTACCTCAGGTTCATCATTCACTGTCTCGTAAGATACAAAGGATACAGCCATTCTGAAACCATACTGTTAGGAGGCATAAAGGACTAATGATTTAGTGTCAGAAAATTGTAGCTTATTCAGATATTTACAGGTAGTATTGGTATATTTGTCTACAAAGAAACGGTAAGGAAAATAATGAATAATATAGGTTATACTAGTGTTAATTTAGTAAAATTATCAGATGAATTTACCATCTAAGTAGATACTGAAATGTACGCTTGAAAGTATAATTTATGTGACCACTGGGCCACTTTCCATATCATTGTCCCGAGTTACAGATCTAATTAATTAGCGGTAAATTTAACTAAAACCTTTATGAATTAACACAAATTATAATTATACAAATATATCAATAGCAACCTGTAAATAAACGACAATATTGTGACACTAGTGTTGATTCTTAATGTTTCCTTAAAGTACTATTTGAGAATAACAAACTTGTAAGAATTTGCATATTATTGTGTATATAAGGATTATTATTGCCTTCTGACAAAAAGTATCTCCTCGTTATTGTCTTATTTCAGTTTCTTTACAATTAAACGAATCGATAATTACTAGTAAATGATCCAGTTATTTACTATAAAAACTGCCTCCTTAGCTTTAAGTATTGCACATTACTGTCTCCGTAATGTGGGGTTAGGGATAAATTGCAGGTTAAAGAGTCATAACGACGGTAAATAAGTAGCCAGTGAATTGATGTTACCCAAGCTTGCTGAATAAAAATAATAAACTGAGTTACCTAAAGGGAGGAGCAGGACGAGGCGGGGGCAGCATTGCACATCCAATGAATAAGACCTGAGAGGAGGAGGAGGGGGAAGCAAAACACAGACTTCCTTTGATGAGAATGAAGAGGAGTTGGCTCTGCATGGTTCTCATTGGCTGAGAGCATCTTGGTGTTCAATTTCACGGGCTGATGGACTGTATGCTGGGCTCTAGTGAAGGTCAGCAGATTGTTCCTGAATACTGAATGTAACCTAGCTGGTCCTGTATTGCTGATTCACTAAAAAAGATGTTCAAACTGAGCATTCACAAGTGCGTTTAATCATGTTTTAAAAGTTGAAGAAATTAAAATGAGAAATTCATCATTTAAAAAAATAGAAGAACTTAACATCTGCACTGGCAAAGTCATTGCTGGAATCACATTAACACAAAGGGAATTTGCTTAAAAAATAGCATATTTGAGGATATATTTTCGAAATACTGAGCAGTGACCATTCAGTATTCAGTATTGTTTTTTCCCCCCTACAGCTTGTATTTCATTCATGAATGTAACACTTGAGTTGCTGATTGAAACGATTTGCGTTGTGCAGGTGTCTGATTAGCCAGGCGGAGGTGCAGAGCTTCATTGAGAGATGCATGATGGCGGTGGGAACCAAGCCGCACCACGCCCGCAGCCTGGCCGAGGTGCTGGTGGAGGGAGACCGCAGGGGCCACTAGATCCATGGACTGAACAGGATGGGTCAGTGGGACGGCCGCAGCACACACACAAACAGTTTTTTTGTTGGTTAGAAGCAGAGTTGTGGTGGTAAAGAAAAAGATGGCTAAACTATGATTTCCAGTGTGTCCATCATAAGGCAAACAACCACCAATATAAATAAAAATGAATTATACTTTCAGAAAAGCATTCATTTATGTTTCCCCCCCTTAAAACACCCTATCTTCATATAACTTACGTCGGTTTGATAGTGCTTACTATGACTTATTCCAAGAATTTATCTCTTAAAGATATACAGTATGTCAGACTCAAAAGGTGGGCAAACTGAACACTAAATCCCTGGTTAAAAGTAAATGAATGACCCCATAATGAACACATCCTTCTAATTTTCTAATGTATGAAAATATTAAGGGCTCATACCAGCTACTTTGCAATTCGACAGAAACACACCAGTCCACAATCCACTATTCCACTTGTTTTTCATCAGCTAGCCCATAATTCCCTGCTCTGGGCCGTTTTGTGTCTCCGCATTTAAAAACGGGAGTTGTTTTTTTGGACAGACATGTATGTGAAAGACATCCAGACGGGGATCTGTGAAAAGGACGGTGAGCCGGTCGTGGAGAAGGAGACAGTGGCCACGGCACTGGTGGACGGGAGGAACCTGCTGGGCCCCGTGGTCGGCAACTTCTGCATGAACCTGGCCATAAAGAAGGCCAAAGAAGTGGGGATCGGCTGGGTGGTGGCGCACGGTGAGTCCCAGTTTCTTCACGCACAAAATGCATAGATGAAATTCTCGATGCTACAGGTACACAGTTTGAAAGAGAATCTATGTTGGGATGGATGTCTCTCTGTACACTGATTTTGACAAAATGTTGAGGAATGATGCATTTTCACATTGTGTTGTAGCCTTTAAAACATTACACTGATTGGCCGAATGGCAGCACTGTAATTAACGGTCAAAATGTCCAACTCAAACATAGCATCTCAGGAGGGATGGACAAAGTGTTATTGACAGATTAGACAAATAGATCAACCTGTTCCAGACTGATGGAAAAGGAATAGCTCATGCAGTGGTGTTATGGCTCGGGCAAGTATGGCTGCCGCTGGAACTGGGTCACTTGTGTTCATTGATGATGTCACTACTGACGGCAGCAGGGTGAGCGCCAAAGTATACAGAAACATCAACACAGCAATCCCAAACATACAGCCAAAACAACCAAATAGTTTTTAGGGTCAAAAAGTGAAATGTTCTTGACTGGCCAATCAATCACCTGACCTCAATCCAGTTGAGCATGCGTTTCACTTGCTGAAGACCAGACTGAAGGCAAAAAGCCTCAGAAAAACAAGCAAGAACGATAGTTAAGTATTGTAACTCTAGTTCTATGATCACAGGCGGAGCCCCTTAACAGGTCTCCATATGCTTAAACGCTCACGTAGGACGCAGGAGGTGGCAGACGATGCCATCCTAGGCAAACTTGTTCGTCAGGCGCTGAAGAAAAGTTGATGCGGTATTAGCGACTGGCTGCCTTATATAGGGCGCAGTCCAGTAGCGGGTGAGTAGGCTCATCCTGGTTGGCTGAGTACGTGCATGCAAATTTCAGTGCGCTGAGGCACCTACGTGAGTGGTTAAAGCATATGGAGCCCTGTTAAGGGGCGCAGAGCCTGTGTGAAATAGAACTGAAGATGGCTGCAGTACAGGCCTGGCAGAGCATCACTGGGAAAGATATCGAGTGCTTGGTGATGTCTGTGGGTCGCAGACTTCAGGCAGTCATCAATTGTAAAGGATTTGCAACCAAATATTGAATATGACAAACTTGATTTAACTTTATGTTAATTTGTCCAACTGGGCCCCTAAAATAGCGGGATTATATATATAAAAAGGGCTGTAATTCCTACACAGTTCACCCGATATGGATGCAGATACAAAAATTGTACCTCAAATTAAAGCTGACAGCCTGCACTTTAATCTCATAGTCATTGTCAGTGTCACAGTCCAAGTACTTACAGACTGCGCTATATAATTAAAGGGCAAAATAACGGCTACGCCAGTCTGCCGGTCTGATTCAACTTGGAGGGACAATGCATCTGGAGGACACGTTGTACTAGTTTCTTTTGAGTTCATGTGTTTATGCTTAGGCTTTAGATACAGGACTGACTGGATTAAACATCAGGCTTTTATGAAAGGATTATTTTCCCTGTTGAAAGGGTAGTTCAGTATTTGGCTCATATAGCAGGCAATTAAGCGTGAGAGAACAGAAACTAGTTAAAACCAAATTCATGAAACTAGAAATGGACCATGAGTTGAATTTGAACTAATGGAATTAAGAGAAAAGAGTGCAGATAATTAGGTTTCTGCAGTCAGATCCCTCTAGGATTTTATCAAAGGCTGTCTTTTACATGGTCATCTGACTGCAACAGATTTTAGAGTGGGGCTGGTAAACTAATCCTCTCATAAATGAAACAACTTAGACAGCTTATACTAAAATGTTTGTGGCACTTCTCTTTCTTAGGTTCCAACCATTATGGTATTGCCGGATACTACGCAATGCAAGCTTTGAAGGAAAACATGATTGTGAGTGAAAAGTTTCATCTCGTGTTTGTCTCGTTTTATGTTTGTCTCCCTCAAGTGGTGATTAAGTACATTACACCAGGATGCAACTACTTACCACTTCATAAAGAACGTAACTTTTTATTTTACGGATCCCTTTTAAACATAATTACAGTGTAATTAGACAATACGACAGAGCTGCTTCTGTTTCCCCTAATAGCCTCTCACTCATACTTGTGGTTGAATATTGCTCAATTTGATAAGGACTTGAGGAATAAACCATTGCCAGTAGAAACTGGAGGAAAATCTAAGCGTCCTTTTCTTGATAACCCAGTTTATCATTATGTTACTGTCTAATTAAGTCATTTCAGTCCAAGGGAAGCTGTAATTTAAACCAACATTCCTTCATGTCAGATAGCACGCTGTCATTTATACCAAATGGAGATGAATGTACTGTATTATGTTTTTCTGTATGGCATCACTGACATCAGTCTAATATTGATCTGACCACCACAGGGCATGTCATACACCAACACCTCCCCACTGGTCGTCCCCACACGCGGTAAAGAGGTGAGAGAATAGTTTAAATATGGTTTATTCTGTGGAATAAATTGTATTGCATGCTGTTATATGACTTGGTCTTGGTCTCAATTTTCACTCATAAAACCAATGGCAGTCAGTTGATGTCGAATGGCACATTAGGCAGGACCATAAAATGTACTACAAAAATATCAAAACTTGAGATAAGCAATCACATATTTATGCATTATTTGTCTAAGTGTTACGTTATGCATTGAAAACAGAGTCTCATGTCAACACAAATACAATAGCTTCTGTTGATTTGCTTCATCATGCTTTACATAAATACATTTCTGTTTTTCGGCTCTCTATCAATGATTTATATAATCTAATAGTGATTCAACCAATAGCCAGTTCATGAAAGCTTTTAGATCTGCTGTTCTAAACATCCGGTGTCTGGTAACTCTTTCCCACTAAAAACCCTCTGCCACACAGGAAGTGATGCGTTTTACAAACAGCAGTTTATTTGGAATAAAATGAAGAAGAACTGGGTAGTTAGCATGAGCAACAATAGCCACCATGGCTGAACAGACAAATATAAGAAACTCAAAATTCATCACCAGAAAATCCAAAGAAAACGACGTCACAGTACTGGACACACTGTTTGACAAGTGATCTCTGGGAAGTGCACTGAAGAAAAAAAAAACAACCCCACACACGCTTATCGCCTAAGATGCTGCCAAAATTAAAAAAAGAATGGAATCTGGTGGATTACCACTTGGAACATCTGTCTCATTCTGACTCTGTGAACCTGCTGTTTGCAGTGCACCCTGGGTACCAACCCCATCAGTGTGGCAGCTCCTGCTAAAGACGGAGACAGCTTTGTGCTGGACATGGCCACATCCGCAGTCGCACTTGGAAAGGTAAGACCCCATGCAAACTGATGAGCCAACATGGAGCACTTCCTCATTCCTCCACTTCCTCATTTGATCTCCTTCAGGTTAATAACATCCTACCCCCACCTTAAGTTGTTTTATTGAAAGAGAAAGTCATATATAGTTATGGCAGACTGAAATTCCACCTTTTTTTGGGGGATTTTGCCATTCATTTACCTGTGTATCCATGCATGGTCTCATCGCATACTAATATCTCTATGTGTGTGTGTGTGTGCACAGGTGGAGCTCTATGACCGGCGGGGGGACAGCATCCCGGAGGGCTGGGGCTGTGACGCCCAGGGCAAGCTGTCCTCTGACCCCAGCAAGGTCCTGAAGGGAGGTGGACTGGTGCCCATCGGCGGCAGTGAAGCCACAGGTAAAAAAAAAAAAACACTGATAAAACCATCAGCGCTCAGCTCAGGGAGGGAAAGAACTATTCTGTCAGCATGTCTCTTTGAATCTGATATCAAAGCTATCCTGTTCTGACCTACTTTTCCATTTTGGGAATTTAGTTTATTCT